>JANHJO010009505.1:8749-21455 GCA_032468235.1 Pseudoxyrhopus heterurus
GTTAGAAAAGGCTCACTGTGAAGCCTATGACTTTTCCTAAGACAGGGAATATGACACTACTAGAAAGGTAGAAATTTGCTTTATGGGTAGCTAAACTATCTTGGGTGTCATTCATCTACTTTTGTATCCAATTTGAGAGTGCTATTACCTGCATGCATATCAAGAGATGTACAATGTAACAGTGAGGCAAAAGTATGTGGTTTTCTTCCATAAATATGGAAGAACTGGAGGGAAAGTAATAGATATAGAGTACCACTGTAGCTTATGGAAAACTCAGATTTTTGTGAATTGGAGCCTAACTAGCTGGAGGCCCTATCCTGTGAATAAGGTGATACACCTCCAGTCTATGAACGTTTATACCATAACAAATCTGGAAGTGTTTAAGGTGCTATGTAACATCCTAACATTTTCCCACTACGGCAAAAAATTAAATAAAATGACTTCCAAAATAAATATTACAGTGGATTTCAGGGACATAATTAAATCTGCAATCCTATACCGGATTGCATATTTAATTATGGGAATAAGCCTTTTGGGCTTCATTTCTGGGCAACTATGAATGTGATTTCACTCTATGGGTTGCACAATCCAACTTTTCATAGAAAAAACAAGGCATTCCTTCCCTTGCAGAAAACTCTAGAGATTTTGCCCCAATTTGCCTCAGTTTTAAAAGGACTAAGCCTGCTGAAGTTGATAAATAAAAGTTTTCAGAAAACAAAGCATGTCTATATGAAACATTAATTCCTGCTGAATCTATCCCTTGTGGAAGGAGACCAATACAGCTTAGTGACTGCCTTGTTTAGCAACCATTTGTAGTTATGACAGTGATGAAAAAGCACCTTTACAACCCAACTTTTCATTTATAACCTTTGCAGTCCGTAAAGCAAAGAAAAGCTGAAATAAGATAATAAGCACAGTCATGGTTTCATTTAGTGACCATTTCACACGATGACCAAGTTGCCAGTCCCAATTGTAGTCACTAAATGAGATGTCTTACAACAATTCATTTAGAGACCATTCAAAGTTAGAATGGCACTGAAAAAAGTGAATTATGACCATTTTTCATACTTACGACCATTGCAGCATCCCCATGATTACATGATCAAAATTCAGACGTTTGGCAATTGAATCATATTTATGACGGTTGCAGTGTCCCGGGGTCACATGATCACCTTTTGCGACCTTCTGACCAGCAAAATTAACGGGAAAGCTAGATTCACTTAACAACTGTGTTACCAACTTAACCACTGCAGTGATTCACTTAACAACTGTGGCAAGGGAGGTTGTAAAATAGGGAAAAATTCACTCAACAACTTCTCACTTTGCAACGGAAATAGCAATAGCACTGTATTTATATACCGCTTATCAGTGCTTTACAGCTCTCTCTAAGCGGTTTACAGAATCAGCATATTGCCCCCAACAATCTGGGTTCTCATTTTACCGACCTCAGAAGGATGGAAGGCTGAGTCTACCTGGAGCCTGGTGGGATTCGATCAGCCAAACTGCTGATCTGCAGTACCGCGTTCTAACCACTTGAGCCACCACAGCTCCATTTTGGGCTCTATTGTGGTCGTAAGTTGAGGACTATCTACAACATCTGTATTTAAATATGAATCATTGTGAATCTTAAAAACAAAAACCATTCAAATTTTAACTTTTGACTTTCTAAAAAGTGTTGATTGTGATCCTGAATTTGTCAGAAGTATTGATGGAAAAAGCCTTTCTGGCAGATGCTACCTAATCTGCAGTAAGACAGAGTATCAGCACTATTGAAGGTTTTAATATGCTTTCCCTTCATTAGTGGTGGCAGAGGCGATAGACTGTAAAGATGCTGTTCTCTTCGGTGTGTTGCCTCATAACAAGCTCATGCTGGGTTTTTCGCTTGCTATCCAAAACGTATCTAATTATTCTCCTCTGAAAAAAAAAAGATTGCATTATGCAGAATTTGTAATATCAAATTAATTACGTAACATGTGAAACTCACTGGGCTTTTACATAATGGATCAGATATATTTACAGATAAAGATGGTCCTTGACTTACGTCCATTTGTTCAGCTATCATTCAACATTATAACAGTGCTGAACAAACTGATGTATAATTGGTCCTCAAAATTCTGGTCATTGCAGCAGTGCTGTGGCCACATGATCAAGATCTGGGCACTGAGGTATTTAAGTTCACAATTACTGGGTCAAGACAGTCAGGGTCACACAATCGCCTTTTGAAGCCTTTCTTGCCAGCTTCCCACAAACAAAATCAATGGGGCGGTTGGCAGGGAGGATTGCCCAAGTATGTCACTCCTGCTTATTCCCTGCTTGTAGCATTCCTCCACCTCCTGCAGCTTCTACCGGCTATTCCAGGCCTTCCTACAACTTGTGTGGTCTGTGCCAGCCTTCGCACCTTCCCCAACTCATGCATGGCCTGCACCGGTCCTCCCACTCCCTCCCCAGCCAACCTCCCATGGGACTGCACCTTATCTGGGACTCCCACCTCTTCCTGCTGAATGACTTGCAGGTCATGATGGCAACTGAAATCACCCAGCATTGCTGTTGATGAGCAATGAGGTCACATGGTGTTACACTTATGACCATTTTTACTTTGCTATCATAGCCTGATACAACTGGTAGTGTTATGGATAATCATATATCAGGGAATCTCGCAGTATGCAGGGGATTGGATTTGATGACCTCTTAGGTGTCTTCCAATTCTGTGATTCTATGACATTCAAGATGTATCTGAGGAAACTGGTCCTGTCTCCTGAGTGTAATCTTCCTACGGATTTTTTTCAGGTCAGTTTTTTACATCAGATTTGCACCATTTTGAAAGGTTATGAATATTTTCCAGAAATTAAGTTGGAATTGAATTGATGTTCACTGCAATTTTGTGCTTTGGATCTATACTCATGGCAAAATCATCCAGAAAGTATTATATAATTGTTTTTGTTCCATTATTTGCTCCTGTTACTTTTACCATCTCTGGCTTGGACCTCAGCATATGGTTAATCTCTTCAATTGGAGGTAAAGGCTAACAATTGGAGGTAAAGGTGGAAATAGGAGTGGTGAGCAAATATGAAGAAATAAATGAAAAAGTAATAGGGCCTAAAGTAGTGCCGAAAAGCATTGGAATTTAGCAATATTCAATGCATCCTTTAAAAATATGTGTATTTTGGAGACTTCCAGAGAAGAAAGGGCAAACTTGGTGGTTGGTTATAGTTCAGTTAAAAAAGGAGCCCACAACCACAGTGGAATGAAGAACTGGGGAGAAGACCGGCTCTTCATAATTCCTCTGGACAAGGAGAAGACTTGAGCTTCTGTTATTTGTCCCAGCTCCTGCCAACTTAGCATGCAAATACAGGCAAGATAAAAAGGTGGGAACAGCATTCCATGCTTCTTGGCGTACAGTCACACTGACCATATGAACATGGAAGTATCTTTGCTGGCTTCCTTGGCCAAGAAACAGATGAGCATCACCCCCTAAAGTCAGACACAAGTGGATAGGGGAAACATTTACCTTTACATTTAAAAGGGATATATAAACAACTCATTAATAAAAAAAAGTGACCTGGATAACTTTCCTATATTGGATTTACAAAAGAGATTTATTAAAAGAGCTTTGAAGAATTTTGTGGGGAGGGAGAGAAAAAAATGTAAAGAAATAAAATTTTAGGACATTGTTTTAAAAGGATTAAAGATTGGGATTGTTAAAACTAAAAGTAATATAAAGTTAGTTTATTTGATCAAGGTTAAAACAGATATGTTGTTGTTTCTGGTAATCTTGAATGGACCATTTGAAATGACAAGACTTTAAGGATTTTTTAATAGATAAGAAATGAGATATGGGAAGAAGGGGTCATTGCTATTTTGTATTTTAAATCAAGGTTATAAGTTATTAAAATTGTCCATACTTGTGATGTCAATATGTGTATGTATGTATGTATGTGTATATTTGTGTGTGTGTGTGTATTTACTATGTTCATATTTTTTTGTTTTTACTTTTCTTTCTATTTTTCTTTTTTACTCTATTTTCTATTCTTTTTAAAGTTTAAAGCTTTTTAACTGTAATGTTTAATAAAATTACTACAAAAAAAACCCAAATGTGTTTATGCTACATGTATGTATACAAGTGAACCTGGAAATAGAAATCTATTATGTCTGCTTACAGCTTGGATTCTTTGAAACCATGCCATACAGCTTTTAGAAGGAATCCAGGTAGAGATAATGTTCTATTGGGGAAACCTACTTTTCAGGCACACAACTGTAGGTTCATTGGGGATGGAGATATTGTAATTTAAGATGATGTCTTTGCTTTCTTTGTCTCTCTCTTCCTAGGTACCAGATCCATACAGGTCTTCAGCACTCAATCATCCGTCCCCGACAGCCAAATTGCTTGCCTTTGAACCGGGTCACTCTCCCACAGAAGCTGCGGGAAGCTGGCTACTCTACCCACATGGTTGGCAAATGGCACTTAGGCTTTTATCGTAAAGAATGCTTGCCAACCCGCAGGGGCTTTGATACCTTCCTGGGCTCACTGACAGGAAATGTGGATTATTATACATATGACAACTGTGACGGGCCAGGAATATGCGGGTATGACCTTCACGATGGGGAAAATGTAGCCTGGGAACAAAGTGGCAAGTATTCCACGTTCCTTTATACCCAGCGAGTCAGAAAAATTTTGGCAACCCACAACCCCAAGGAGCCTCTCTTCATCTACATAGCATTCCAAGCAGTGCATACCCCTTTGCAGTCCCCAAAGGAATACATCTATCGCTATCGTTCTATGGGCAACGTTGCCCGCCGCAAATATGCTGCCATGGTCACGTGCATGGATGAAGCTGTGAAGAATATCACCTGGACCCTGAAGAAATATGGTTACTATGACAACAGCGTTATTGTTTTCTCTACAGATAATGGAGGGCAGACGTTTTCTGGGGGAAGCAACTGGCCCTTGCGAGGCCGCAAAGGAACATATTGGGAGGGAGGAGTGCGTGGCATTGGATTTGTCCACAGTCCACTGAT
The DNA here is from genome assembly GCA_032468235.1 of Pseudoxyrhopus heterurus. Classification (NCBI taxonomy): domain Eukaryota; kingdom Metazoa; phylum Chordata; class Lepidosauria; order Squamata; genus Pseudoxyrhopus; species Pseudoxyrhopus heterurus. The sequence continues at coordinate 13,766 of JANHJO010009505.1, forward strand.
CAAACGCAAGCGAAGGACCAGCAGGGCACTCATCCACATAACTGACTGGTACCCAACCTTAGTGACTTTGGCTGGGGGCAACGTGTCTGAAGCAGATGACTTGGATGGCTATAATATGTGGCCAGCTATCAGCGAGGGCAAAGAGTCGCCCCGGACTGAAATCCTGCACAACATTGACCCTTTGTATAATCATGCCAAATATGGCTCTTTAGAGAATGGCTTTGGCATCTGGAATACAGCAGTACAGGCCTCTTTACGGGTGGGAGACTGGAAACTTCTTACTGGAGATCCTGGCTACAGTGACTGGATCCCACCACAGACTCTGACCAACTTCCCGGGGAGTTGGTGGAATTTAGAGCGCCTGACAGACGGGATGCGGCAGTCTGTCTGGCTTTTCAACATCACAGCTGATCCATACGAGCGCCATGATCTGTCAGACCAGCGTCCTGATGTGGTCAAGGCTCTGCTTCTTAGGCTGGTTAATTACAACCAGACTGCCATCCCTGTCAGGTATCCTGCAGAAAACCCACGAGCTCACCCTGACTTCAATGGTGGCGCCTGGGGACCTTGGGCCACAGAAGAGGATGAAAGATGGGAAGCAGGGCACGGAAAGCCAAAAAACAAAAAGAGGAAAAAGAAGTGCAAGATCTGTAAGCTACGCTCCTTCTTCAAAAAGTTGAACACCAGACTGATGTCAAACCGCATCTGAGATGGGGCGGGCTGGGTTCTTGCCAAAAGACAGGTTGGAAGAGGGCTGTTCCAAATAAATGGAAGTAGGGGGAGAGATCAGTAGAGTATTCTCCTTTCTGTTCAACTTGGAGTGAAGTGAGATGGACTATCAGCTCTCCCGCCTCTATTGTGAGGTAGGGATAACCAACTCTGCCTATCCACCCCACTTCATCTTTCCCCCCAATTTCAGCACCAACATTTCTGATTCTGAACATGGGCAGACTTTGCAACCGCTATTTGACGTAGTCCCTTCCTTTTAAATGTTATGACATGAGATGGTACTCAATGTGCAATTAGTCATTCTAGTAGGTTGCAGCAAAGATACCTAAACTACGCCATTCAGGAATTAGTGGGAAGGATATACATTCTCATTCTTTAACCAAAGATGAAATTGTTCTTTACCCAGGGAAAGAATCGCTTAAGGATGAAATTGTTCTGTATTTGCTATTGACTCATGGAATGCTGACCATAAATAATCTTATATAACGTTGTTGCTCTCAGAAAGCAATTGCGGATTCTTCTCTCCCTGGAGACTGTAGTTGCCTCATTCATATCACTTTAGTGCCTGTGGTTGTGGATACAGAAGACCTGGGACAATTATTTTTATCAGAGTTAAAATGCGGATCTGGTGTGGTGCAATTTCCCCCCACCCCCCTGAATATGTATAAAGCCAAACATCTTGTATACGTGGGCAGGGACATCAGTAAAGGCTGTGTGAGTGTTGCTTGTGCTAAGAGCATAGTCTTATGTATGCAGAAAGAGTTGATAAGAGTTGAGCTGAATTTTACATTGATTGACAGATCTGTTTACTTCCACTGAATGACTGCTCTTATATAGTTTTTTTTACTATGTAGATTTTCTTTTCTGCAATTTTGAGTGTACTGCAGATGAGCACTTGTTCATCTATAGATCTATTCAAATACAGAAGAATAATTGCAAGTATCTTCCATACATCAATTAGTATGTAAAACAAACTATGCAAATACTCATGATTAGCTCACAAATAGTTAAAATCTTACTGTTTTGGGAGCAGATGCTTGAATTTCTTCATAATGGCAGAATTAATTTTTACAAATGTGATAATTACTAACTGAATTTATTTTTTTTTAAGAAAAAAACCTATTCGTTTATCTATTAATGTGAGTTAATCATGGTGATTGATTGATGCATTGATTGCAGATGTTCTATCAGGCCAGTGTTGGCACTTAGCAATCACATAGATAATTTTTCATTGATGATTATTGACGATTTATCATCTCTAATGAGCCATGGTGGCACAGTGGTTAGAATGCAGTATTGCGGGTTAATTCTGCCAACTGCCAGCAGCTTGATTCTCACCAGCTCAAGGTTGACTCATCCTTCCATCCTTCCGAGGTCAGTAAAACAAGGACCCAGATTGTTGGGGGCAATATGCTGACACTGTAAACCGCTTAGGGAGGGCTGTAAAGCACTGTGAAGTGATATATAAGTCTAAGTACTATTGCTAAGTGCTATCCCTAATGTGGTCCTTCATGTCTTCCAATGGTGTTTATGGTCATTCTCTTCTTCTTTTCTTACCACCTTTCTCAACATCAGAGTCTTTTCAGAGAACTAAGTCTTCACATAATATGTCCAAAGTAGGATATTTTGAGCCTGGTTCTTTGAGCTCCAAGTGAGAAGTTTGGATTGATTCGTTCACTAATCCATTTGTTTGTTTTCTTGGCTGTCTTGAAATGTATTCTCTGGAGTCTTCTCCAACACCAAACTTTAAAAGGGTCAATACTCTTCCCATCCTGCTTCTTCAAAGTACAACTTTTGCTTCCATAGATTGTGACAGAGAATTGCATGGATTATTCTGATCTTTGAAGGCATAGATACATCAGAGCATCTGAACACCTTTTCCAAAGTCTTCAGGGCCATTCTGCCAAGTGCTATTGGGGAACATATTTCTTAACAGCTAGTTCCTATAGTGTGGATGGCTGATCCTAAAAGGCAAAACTATCTACCATCTTGATATTTTAGGTCATGATTGTGAAATTACATCTTCATATTCAAACCATAAAATGAAGTGTTGAAGATAAAAATGAATGGTCTAGAAATTTCCAATGGCATCTGGCTGGTTCCTGAGGGGACACAGAGACTGAATGAAGCTGATTGCTGGTCTGTCCAGCAGAAATTTTTTTGCTATCTTATATTTTAGTTATGTTGACACTTGCTTTGTTTATAAAGCTTCTGATCTCAACAACAACAACAGCAACAAAAGAATTTAGAAGTCTGGAAAAATTAGGATATTTGGTTCTTAGGCAAGTCTGAAAAAAGAAAGCTTGGCGTCCTTAAAATATTCATTTGAATGAATAAACTCCTTAAAGTAGTTGTACCTTTTTTTAGGCTCATGCAGAGGTCTTGGGCAATAGGAACTGCTTTGAGGCATCGCAGAGAGGTGTTGTGCTTTCACATGGTCAAAAATACTTCTGAGTCACTTTCAAAGAATGCTCAGCCCTAAAGATTATGTATTACCCTCAGTCTCTAAGGTAGTAAGTGTCTTTGAATACCAATTGACATGGAATATGAGAGTTTGGTGATGCTTGAAGGATTTCCATGGGTATTTGTTGGGTCACTGCAGGAGCAAGATATTGGTTTGAATTTTCTAAGATCCATTATGTGTTTGCCTGGAACTATATATTTTTTTTCTTCCTCTCTTCCTGTCTATCTTGCCAAACACAGGAGTAAGCTTGTGAAAGTTGCTTTTAAAGAGAATAGTTTTTCCAGAGCCTGGTGCTGAGCTCTATTTCTCTTCTCTTTTCTGGACTAGTGCTTCTCCCTTCTAAATGCTAAGCAGTGTTGCTTGCCTGGGGCTTCCTTAGGGCAGAGATGCTGAAGGATTGTAGGCAGACTCATGTAGACACATTCTGATGAGCAGTGAAACGCTGATCTTAAATTAGAGTGGTCTTGACTTTCCAACCTCAGTAAGAAGAGGATGATATCTCTGGTTTGTAGGAAGTCCCTGAAATGTTCCTGCAAAACGACAATGGTTGCCTGGATTGCACAATTTCCTTTTGGTGTTTTGTGGAAACAGTTCCTGTATGTATACCACCAAAGAGGATGCGATCCAAAAAGAGGGCAAACAGCTCTAAAATCAGTTAACCATAGGAGTCTGATTTTATTTACACTTACATAATGCGTTTTACATTTTCTCCCCACAGGTTTTAGTTGGTACAGTGTGTGTAGGCGAAAGCCCTGCTGTGAATTTAAAAAAAAATGTTATTTTTGTCCCTAGAGAATGAGCCCTTTTAGGACTTGTCAACTCATTGATGAGCTGTGTGAGGCTCTTTTTCTTTCATGTCACTAAAATCTGTGACAGTTGGCAGGGCTTAGTACCCAAGTATACAATGTACTCCTTTTCATAGTACCCTGGAGATCTGTTTGTACCTTCTGAACAAAGTGTAATTTGCACCATAGGGCTACTTATGGTTCTCCCAGAATGATGGCTTAACGTATCCATGGATTAAGGAGAAGGAGGAGAAGGAGAAAAGAGTTGCAATTGTTTCTGAGAAGTGGCTAAGGTACAATGAGTCTAATTTATCACGTCAGAGGCATTTCTAAAGAATTGTCCCTGTTTGCCCATGAAGTAGGTCAGTTTTCCAAACCAGAAAGAACAAAGAATGGATAGAGCTGACTGCTAATTCGGTGCTGAATTAACACACGGCATTATCTTATTCTTCTGGACAGTCCTGGTAGAGGAAGGGAGGACAATGGCATTTACATGTATTAAAAAGTCAGGGAGATGGAATGGAGAAATGGTTGGTGAAAATGATGGAATTTGTTCAGATGGCCAAATTGACTTTCTTGATCAGAGAAAAGACAATATCTACATTTATTGCATACTGGGAACCCCTTATAGACTCCCTGTCTGAAACAGGAAAAAAAAACCTTATGATTTATGGTAAACTTATAGTTGTAAGTGCTATAAAGAAATTTGGAAATTGCTTCTTGTAACATTTTTCTTTCTTTTCTATTTTTTTTCTTACATTTTTGGCTTTGCCTTTGATTTCTTCCTCCTCCTCCTTATTTTATATTAGTTTTTATGAGTTTTTATTTTCTTTTTTAAAATCTTTAATAAAATTATATTAAGAAAAACGCCCAAGAGATGCTAAAATGCATTTGGTGCTTACATTAACATGCTGGCAAATGTCCGCTTTTAAACAGTTGCCTACATTTAGTCATTGTAGGAGGAGAACCGTGTTAGTGTATGGGGGCAAAAAATCAGAAGGCGTCTGGTAGCACCTTTTCTGACTAACAAATTTTTATCATAGGCAATGTAATATTATTTTATTGCATTTAGTAAAAAACAATAAAAGAGCATTTTATCAGAATAAGCCATAGGCAGTCTTAAGAAGCTTTATATATTGACTTGATTACATGCCATCAGGCCAATATTAGCTCTTAAGTACTGCATAGATTTTCTCCATGATGATCTGTTCCAAATCTGATTTTTCAGGTTTTCATCCAAAGGGGCACTTATTGCCACTTTTAACTGAGCCCGTCCACTTTGCTACTAGTCTTCATCTTTCTCTCTTTCCATCCACCTTTCCCAGCATTAGTGCTTTCTTCAGAAAGCTAGATCTTTTCATAATGTGTCCAAATTAGGATACTGTGAAACTGATTATTTGCACCTCAAGTGAAAACTCTAGATTGTTTTGTTTAATGGTACATTTGTTTGTTTTCTTGGCTATCCAAGATTGGTTTATTTTATATAAACATACATACACACACATATATACATACATACATACATACATACATACATACATACATACACATATACACATACATACATACATACATACATACATACATATATATACACACACATATATACACACACATACACATATATACACACACACACACACACGTATGTGTGTGTGTATATAACAGTATGTAATGTTGGAACACACTGTACAGTCGATTTGCTTATAATCTGAGCCTGTGTATTCCCATCAAACCATTTCTTGTGTGGTCCTATAATGAATAGTCAATGACAGCTGCTAGATCTCCCCTCCATGCCTCAAGAAGATAGATAATCCTATTTCTCCCATCAATTTGAGATGCATTTGTGCTCTAAACCCAGACTTTTTTTCTCTGCTTCTCTAGAACCATATTAATTCAAATTATAATCCTTTAGAAAGATGAAGTTACATTTGAGTAAACATGTTTATTACCATATTATGCTGTAAGGACTTTCCAGAATGTGAAAAAATATGGAAGTATTTAATAGGGCAAGCTTTTGATTGTCTGTGGGGGTGGGTGGGGAGTAGGCAGCATTGTTTTATTTTAATTGGCAAGGCAACCAAAGTTGGTTGCTTGTTTTCCTGTTGTCATAGGGCAAGTAGAAAATGTATGTTCTTTCTGATGGTTTTTGGGATTCCAACTACTATGCACCTCAGCTAACTAGCCGATAGTTAATCATAGTGGCAGTTGTAACATAACAACCCAGAAGACCACACATTCTCCAAGTCTGGACCAGTTAGACCTTTAATCAAGCAAAATGAAACTTACAAAACGTTTATTTCTGTTTCCTCCTCCATTTTAAAAAGCTATAAATGATGCCATTTTTGCATGCAAAAGATCCTGGAACATTCTGGACCTAATTCTGAGGATCCCTCAGTATCTCCCAAGCGAGAAAACATACATTATTTTTTTCAATTATATTGAAAACCAAAGTCTTTATGTGTTTTGATTTGAAGCTTTGAGACAATTTGAATTAACAAAAAATGGTTTATTTCTTAATTTGGGGCAATGATAAAATTGTTCTTTGGAGAGGAAGGCTTAAAGGCTTAAAAATCAGATAATAAACCATGGGATCACTTTAATGCCAGCTCTGAATATGTTAACTCTGTTTGCCCAATAGTCCATTGCCACTTTCAGTGTGGAAATTGCGTGAGATTAGAAGAAACACCCTGACCTGCAAAATGTGCACATAGTTGGACAGTTGGAACTCTGGAAATGTCAGAGTATTTCATTGATTGGCATGAAAGGTCAAAATGTTTCACTTTGAACATAAGGAAGAATATTCATATGTCATCTGGTTCTTGCACCTGAACTGTGGAGTAGAGAGGCTGTCCAATATTTCTCTCTTGGCAAGCGTGGTTCCAAATGACATTGCTCCTGCAACATCTCCATGCTGTAGGAGCATCTGCAAGAGAAGGAAAACCATTCTCTCTTTTGCTATGCTTCAGAAACTAAATGTATTTTAAAGTACAATTCAGTATGTCAAGCAGCCCAACCCAGAGGTCTCAGCCAGGGTATGTTCTGGCCAATGAACAGCATCAGATTTGGGGCCCGAATGCATGCAAAAGGGACACCCGATCTAAATGCAGCTGTCTCTCCTAAGTGGAGCCCCATATCTAATAGTCCCATTAAATCCCCAGCCTGCTCTGCCTGTCATTCTCTTCAAGCTTGGAAGCTGTGAATACTCGAGAAGTATGAAATTGCCTGGGGGAGCACTCTGAAAGTGGCTGAGTTACCTCCTGCTTGGTGTCAATCCATAAAGGTCACAGCCGGTGAGAAACAGCAATTAAGTTCAAGAACACTTTGTGGAAATGCTGGGTGTTCAATGTGAAATGGCTCTTTCTGATTTTGCAGGATGATTGCCCAGCTGCATGGGTGGCATTTTCAGGGCCATAAGACTGTTCTGACTTCCTACTGAGCACAATAATTCTGTGTTTTCCTCCTCTGCGTCTCCCGCTGCATGTTTCGTGAAGAATTAAAGCCAATTAATAGGAGTGGCCATGTCCTGGTTGTATCTAGAAAATGACATTACGCACCTGAGGTACCTCTACAACTGAACAGGCATTTATTTATACAAGATGGAGATAATGTGCAAATTAATAGATGACATTAAATATGCTGATGTCCACTGTATTAAAACAAGAATTATTTTCTGGGTTTGGCTGACATTTCTGCCCTTAAATGTGTTCAA
>JANHJO010009509.1:8183-29487 GCA_032468235.1 Pseudoxyrhopus heterurus
AAATTTCTCCTTATGATAAGTTTACATATAATGTAACTTATGATAATATTACATATCATTCAAAAGAGACAATAAAAAAGCCAAAAAGGAAACAAAAAACCCAAAACACCTCCTCATCAGCAATCAATACGCTGATGGTCAGAGATTAACACCAAGATTAACATTAAACCAACGATCAAGAAGTAAACAATATCCCAATCAAGTAACTTCCAACTCAGACAAGGTATCAATAAACAATAGTCTAATCAAGGAAGCACCAAGACAAATCCCACCAAGACTGACAGGACAAACCACTAGTATATAAAATGAGAGCAAATCCCTCTCTCTTCTAGCACTGATGATGTTACCTAGTTTGGTTATGAAACATCGGCAAGAAAACAACCAATCTCAGAGAGCATCAACACCCTCAGAGGTCAACCCTGAGGTACAAATATTCTCTTCCATCGGCAGAATTTCTTTTACCAAATTGAATAAGATCTGATAGGAAAGAGTGAAGGAAATTGTATGACTTAGTGTCTATGTAGATTCTCAATCATCCAAATCATGGTTTTCCGAAGGTACTTTTTCAAAAGGCAACTGAATAACTGAAGAAGCTTCTTGGATAAGAAATGAAACATTTTCAAGGGGAAAAAAACCAAGAAAGTCCAGTTGCCTTTTGGAAAAGCACCTTTGGGTGTACTGCTTAGTCTGCACTGGGTGAAACAATTCTGATTATAACTGTGATTAAGTGTGATCTGTGAAGGAACACACATATCATTTGTGGTTTCCTAGTTTCTGTCTGGCTTGGTTGCCATACCCATCACTCAAAAATCCTTAAAGGTGTAAGAAAAGAGCAGCTACAAAATGATTGAAAATCCAGAATTGCCAAGCAATTGAAGACTATTTCAATCATCTGCAAGACTTTTTCTGCCTTGCATCTTTTCTGTGTAATAACACCAAGTGAGGAGGATCTGTTTATTAGTTTACCCTTTGAAATACATATTATATATGAAGTATTCAGTATCAATCATTCTTTACTGTAACAGATTTGTTCTTTTATTCACTTCAGTAACCACTTTCTGTGAGAATTCTAGGAAAGGCAGTTTGGTAAATAAAACTTGTTCTCATTCACTCTACATCAGTAAAAAAAAAAACCTGTACTTTTCCAAAGTACAGTATGTCTGCATAAAGATCTCTAAATGTTTAAAATGAAAATTTAAACTGTTTTACCAATTTGAGAGTAAAAAGGAAAAGGATAGAGGAAGGCAAATGTGTTGTGCTGTTACTGAGAAGTGGGTTTCCTCTTTATATTATAAAATGCAGTTTTGTGGGACTGTATAGAGGTGAGATCCATCTGTTTGACAAGTGTTTCTTTTTCTACTCCATCTTCTGTGGTTAGTCTACTACCATTTAACCTGTCCTTTCATAGATCCATATGGCTGTCCATCTGTTTACAGAGGTCCAATGCAGAAATATTAAAGAATAAATTATTTTCTGTATAAATTACATTATAGGGCCTATTTAATTTTGAAATGAGAAGTGAGGAATTAAAAGTCAGTGAACAGGGATCTAATACTTCATGTCATTTAATAAAATGAATATCTAGGTCAAATGGGATTTTCCCTTCTCTTCTGTGCAGTTTTTTTCTGTGATTGTTTCAGAATTGTTGAAAGGTTAATATTGCATCATTTTAGTCAATTATTTTTCAGATACAAAAAATGAGATTTCCCAAAAATAGTAAGCAAAATGTTAAATTGAGAATACGGTATATGCATGAACAGTCTGAAAACTCAACAGATTATGGTTGCAACAGCCCTAACAAAATTAACACAATGAACTAATTTTCTAGGCTTGGATAATACATTTAACCACAAACTAACCACACTATCCTAACCAAAAACCTTAATCAAGGTAAATACTAATCAACCTTAGCATGTTATATGAATGCAACTGCTAGAACTTTACCAAACGTGATTAAATATGTTGTGTGAATATAAACTTTAGAGTGTATAAGACAGACAAACAGACAGATAACAGATAGATGATAGATAGATAGACAGACAGACAGAGAGACAGACAGATAAGACAGGGAGCGATGATAGGAAATATTTTATAGGATTAATAACTAGAAAAACATAAAGAATTAGAAAAAAATAAGAAAACATAAAAAGTAAAAAGCAGTAAAAACAAGAGGAAGAAACAAGAAGAAAAATATTTAAAGAAACTACTTATAATCTTCTTTACAGCATTTAAAAACATAATTATTACCTTTTCCACCTTCCCAAATTATATATCATGGTTCCCTTCTTCCCATAAATAATCCTTTTTAATCAGTAAATCTAGAGATCATGAGTTTATTTTTGTCCATTTTTGGCAAAAAGTCCATAAAGCATTTTCAATCTTTTATAAAAGTAATAGTTGTATCTTCCAGTGTGTGGATTTTCCATTTCCTAAGATCTCATCCTTTTCTGTAATACCTGTCAAGGCTTTGAGTATGACAAACTGGTATGTCACCAAAGAACTTTCACCCTTTGCAATCTTTAGAGGTCAAGGTTTCACATTAAAAGTAAAATATCCAAATATTAGCACTAGCTATACAGATTTGAGCCAGGTTCAGGGTTTTTTTTTTATTTAGCAAGACCACTTTATATTTCCAGTTGCAGAATTTACTTATTATTTTAGTATAGTTAAATTAACTTAAGCTTACTTAATACTTTTTGTACTCAGTATTTCAGTTTATGGTTGCAACAGTCTTTCCAATCCAATTTCATTTTTACTTCAGATCACAGGTGATCAAAAAAACATTTTTTTAAGTTCATGGTGCAATGAAAACTGTACATGCAACATTGTGTGCAACACACATTAAAAAACAGACAGAGCTTTAATTTCACTATCATCACTATCTGGTTTTTGTTATTGAAACCTGTGAGCATCCTTGCTGCAAACGCTATGATTAAATTTATTGGAGCCCTTGGTTATTTTTTAGCCTTTTCTACTTCTTAGGCGAACACATCTAGTTTTGATCACTGAACCTGGGAAGCATATAGTTAATTCCATTTACTGTATTATTATCATTTCAATAAGATAATCTCAGACCTTGATATGAACCTGACCTATTTTTATAACTCTCTGCATATTTATATATCTGATCTGTTTCCTTTGGCTATGCCAAAACAGGAGAGAGAAAGAACAAGCTTTTAAATCAAGACATTCGCAAGCCTATTCTTGTACTAATTCAAACTTGCAGTAAAAACTGTAGGCATTAAATATACAATTCAAATCCATTCAGTTTTGAAGCTTATGGATTAACATCAGCTATAATTTATTACTTCTGCCTGATTTACACAAATTCTGATTCTTTTTAAATATTCCCCAAATTTATATTCCCCATTTATATTTTCATGATGAACAGAAGCTTTTACAGGGAAAAGCCAGAAGATCTGATACGTTTCATTTAAAAAAATTGCTAACATTTTTGAGATATGAATGGAATTCCAAGTTCACAGTATAATCATTTTGAAGATCTAATTATCTTCACCTGTTGTTATTTTAAAAAATCTAATTATCCAAATATATGTTATTATTAATTGATTCTATTAACTTCTTGCTTTGTTTAAAGTGACTTTTTAATAAATTAGATTGAAATGGGGAAAGCTAAATACAACTATTTAAGCAAGCCATTAAATACTTGCTTTTTCTTATGCACATGCATTAATAAGGCCTTAATAGTATAGACCAGGGGTGTCAAACCTTTCATTGAGAGCTGCACCAGGGTTGTGTTTGACCTTGGAGGGCTGTGGTGGGCATGGCCAAGGTGGGCATGGCCAGCTCAACATCACACATGTCTGGGGCAGCTGTAGTGGCTTAGATGCTCTGCCAGCGAAAACAGGCTCCCAAGCTCCATTTTTTGCTGCAACGGCCTCCTGCAACCCTCTGCCATTTGGTTGTTTGATTCTGAACAATTTTAAACAAAGTAAATATTGCCTACATTTAATTTATTTGATTGAATTATGAATATAAATTTGACTGTTTATATGTTCTCATTAATTGCCTTTTCTGTAGCTGTAAACAAACAAACAAATCGACATATTTATTTGCAATGTAATGCTGTTTTTTATTCAATATAACAGCATCTAGCTATATACATTATTGCAATTAGGTAAGTACAACAATTAAAAACTCATGTAATGTATGCATGAATATCTATATAAATGTAATATATAAACATGTATCAATGCAGATGAGTTTTTATGTAAACACTATATACTTTCTTATTGAAACAACATGAAATGTTGAAGGATTGTGTGATTATGTTTTTATATAGTCAAACTGAAGACTGAAGGCATTTACTAATTTGATTTTTATAGCTACCCATCTCAACAAGTGATATTAAGAATTGTAATATATAGAACTGTTTTCCCCAACCTGATTACCTTCCTGATATATTTGCTTCACAATTGTGATAATTCTGAGCCAGAATGGACTTTGGAGTGATGTCTGTGAAATTAGGGATTTAGAATTCGAGCATATCTGAAAAGCATATGATTGAAAATAGACGGGTAGAAGGGAAATATACTTGCCAAATAGTTTCATTCTGGCAAAGAGCACAATAGTGGAAGTGAGATAAGGGCTGAAAGAGGATAAATAACTCTGGAGATTGTTTGCATAGACCAATGTAAATTGGAAGGAATGGTAAAGAATAAAACATTCAGAAGCTTCAAGCTAAACATAAAATATCAAGCTAAACTAATGTTGAAATCATAGCAGTTTAACTTTGAAATATACTTTCTAGATTTGTAAATGTATACATTTTGAACATTAATCTGGAAAAGAGCTTATTATATATTTATTCTGGTTTTCCATGTAACATACTCCTGAAAGTAACTTCCAATAGAATTAAAGCAAACTATTTTAAAAATAATGTTGTAGTCAATCATTAAGACTGCATTGTAAAATATACACTGTACAAGTAAACCCTAGGAAACAGCATCTAGAATATCTCAGTTCATAGTCACAAAACTCAAAGACAGAATAATAACAGTTCCTTTTATGTAGTATTTACTAATTACAACAAAATGCTCCTTAAGGCTCAGTTTAAAAAACAAAACATTTCTAAAATACATCATTCTGAAGTGAAGTCCACAAATATATGATCTGTCTTGAAATAATTGTCTGTTTTTATGCTTGGACAATCAAATATAACCTTTTGGTGTATGTCCCTGTCAGGTTCTGTAATGGAATGTGTGGATGATCTTGGGGGACGAGAGAAAGAGATGCTGTCTAGGAAATGATCAAATGAGGGAAGAGTCCACAGTCACTTAACAGTCAGAGAAAGAAACTTAAGAAAGACCAGACCTAACTGATTTGGTAGTCAAAAGTGGCAGTGGAACTTTGTACCTTCAGATTTGCAAGGCTCTGTTAATGTAACCTTACAATAAAGAAGATTTTATGAACATCTCGTGTAATTTTGTTTCCTATCTGGTTTACCCAGGACGGTTGACATTTTTTTGTAGAAGATAATATCATCAAAATAAAAAATTATCATTAAAAAAGAGAACAGAGTGTCTTCAGTGTGCTGTATTATGTGGGAATGTAATGCTGTGTGTGAATGACTATAGGACACCTGAGGAATGTCCCAAAAGTGCTTTTTCAAGAGGCAACTGGACTTTTCTGTTTTTCTTTGAAGACATTTCACTTTTTATCCAAGAAGCTTCTTCAGCCCTGACTGGTTGAAAAACCAGAACGTCCAGTCGCCTCTTGAAAAAGCACCTTTGGGACAACCATGACCTGGATTGACCTGGAAGAATCTCCATAGACACCTGAGGAAGAGTCAAAGACTATCAATCTGTATGTAAAAGATATCTCAATCCACAGAAAGAGGAGGGATTAGAAGCATTTCAGAAGATACACCTTTCTAGTTTACTGGAAAGTAAAAGGAGAAGAGGAGAGAAATATTCAAAGGGCTAAAGCAATCACAGCTCAGACATTCCCCATTTTCAAAGGCTGTTTGTAACTTAATAACATACAAGTTGAAAATTGTATTGGAGGCAATAGAGCTAGAAAAGGGATTGTTTGGCTAGAGTGAAATATATATACTGTATATATATATAACATATACTTAGGCACATGAGGTCCTATTTGTTATGCCTCCCATGATATTTCTAATGAATATTGTGATTCCTGGTGGCTGCTTCTACATTTGGCTGCTTCTGTATACTGCATTTCAGTACAAATTACTGTTCTGCCTTCCTCTTAGCAAACTATATGAGCAGATTTCACAGGAGAAAGCAATTTTTGATAGAAAGGGTTAGCGGTAAAAGGAAGCCAGGCCACCAAAGAACATGATGGATGAACACCATCAAAACTGATACCACCCAGAATATAGAAAAACTCAAAGAAGCAGTGCAAGATTGGAAGATGTGGAGAGTCCTGGCCCACTGAATAGACAGAACAGATATCATCATCATCATCACAATTTCATGAATTGGAAAAACAGTATGGTCACCTCTGTTTAAACATTATCTAATTTTAAAAGTTGTCCACTTGGAAAATAAAGAACCCAGATAAGAAGATTAGATGAACAGCAGATGGAACAGGTATAGAGTCTCTACCTTTCTTGTTATGGTGAGGTGATTCTTTTTTTTTTTAGTTGAATGATAGTTACTCTTGTAAATCATTATTTCTTTCTTTTTAGTTTTAATTAGTATTAATTAATATTAGGGAATACTAATATTAATACTTATTATTACTTAATGATATCATTTAATATTTACTTAAATTTTATATCTTCTTTTGGCTTTTACTTTTGGTATTATTTTTTTACTCCTTTTCCTTTTTTTTGTAATGATAAGTAGCCATTCTGTTGATTACTGATTATGACGAGCGTTCAAATAAGCAAAAATAATAGAAATGTATATCTTAATGATAAATTCTATAGTTCTTCTAAATTTCAAGTTATTTTACAGGGAGTTTCCTGCTGAGCATTTTTGAATATTCAGTGAAAGAGAGCTCAATCTTCTTTGTCACCACCACATTTTATTTTAATGTCTCCTTTTATTACCTGATGTCTACAAATCTACCGTTTACCCCGTTTCAATCATATTTGAAGCAAATCTTCTTGGATGACTTCTGACAGCATATCCAAACAATCTCTTAGAATAACAATGCTAAATATATAGCATCATACACACTCATTCTTCTACTCTCTGCTCTACCCATATCTCTGCTCTATCTAATCACATCAACAAGCTCTGTAGAGAATGGCTTTATGAAAAATCAAGCTAAAAGCTCTAGAAGGGCAAAATAAATACAGATCTCCAGGGTTTTTTATTTGTTTGCCCATGTGACTGAACTGAATGGCCAGATCTAATGATTTGCGAATAAAGATGCTGGACTATTTTATTTGTCAGTTTGTTGATCTTTCGATTCCATATTCATAACAGCACACCAAAATCTTTAACGGTCTAATGACCAAGAAGTGTCTTGGTTCTTACATTAGTAGAAGCTACTTATCTTGTAAAATAAGCAGGACTGAACTTGGATTTATCAAGAAATACAAGGATAGAATGAGAAAAGGCAATGCTAAACTCAATAGCAGCTATAGATTAGCTATAGTCTAAAGAATTTGAAACCTTGTCAAACTATTAAATACGTTGTATTGTATTTTTATGTGATTTTTTTCCTGGAAATTTCTTGATATGGTAAAGCCAATTTCCAGTTGTTTTTGATGATTTGTACAATGCAACTCAATGGTTATTGTTAAACATAAGCAACAGGCAAGTTTATAACTCTTCTAGAAATGCCTATAAGAGTTTTGCTAAATATGACACTCATAGATTACAAGTTCTTTAAATTTGTCAGTGATACTGACGGATGTATCCTAAACTTATCTGTGCAAGCTATGAGTGTTCTGGAAACAATTAATCATGTTTTTATTATATTTATTTTGTTTTGTCCACTGATTTGACCAGTGATAAATATTTCCTGTGTGGATGATATAAAAAGGGGGAAACAATCTAAAGCAAACTACTTTGACATAGTGGTTAAGGCACTGAACTAGAAACCAGATCATTTCTAGCCTTACCTTAGGCTTGTGGCAAACTAGGTGACTGGGCCAGTCATTTTCTCTCAATCCTTGGAAGAAGAAGACAATAGCAGACTATTTCTGAAAATGCTGTCAAGAAAATATCAGGAACTAATACACTTACAGGCAGTTGCCAGGAGTCAATGTGGATTTAAAGGCAGGGAAAATAAACTTAAAAATACAATAAATTACAGCAACAACACATTATAGCAATCAAAATCTATTTATAACATCTGGCATATGTATCATAAAATGATTGGGGGAAAGAAGACTATCATTGTTGACACAAACTGGATAAAACTATGAGTATCACTCCTTGGGTTAGCTGTTCCATAGATTAGGTATTACAAGTAATAAGTTTCTTCCTCCACTTTCAGAGATGTGAAATACTTGTCATAAGAAAAAGAATATTCTTGAAGGATGTCAGAAACTTTCAGCTGGTGCAAAACTTAACAGATAAATTGCTAAGCAGTACGTTGCATTTCTCTTTGAAATAGCTCCACTAATTTGTCTTCTATATTCAGTTTAAGATGTTATTTTCCATACAGGAAGTAGTGTTCTATAGGTGAATTGACTGATCTCAAAAAAAGGTAAGTAGCAATAAAACTGGTTAGTGGGAGATCATCAGGAAATCCAGGGCTTTACAGTAGATTGGGATATCATACACATCCATGAAGAAGACAATGATAAACTATATTCATATTTCCATGACAAAGATACCTAGATTGGTTGTCACCAAGAACCAAACCTATAATATATTTCTGTTTCTAAACTAATATGAATGGGGCTGGTGATATATATAGTAAATACAATAATATATAAGTACAATAAATAATAAATACTTTGGAAATTATACAATTGTGAAACTGTTTTAAAATTATGAATAGCTAGTTTTCACAATTCGAAGAACCATCTGAATATTACAAATCTGCCCATTAATTAAAATATGCTGGAATAGATGACATTTGATTACATTTCTTCATCTATAAAGTGTAGAAGAATGCAGAGATAGCTTTATCTTACTTTCAAGATTCTTGCATTATACTCTATAGCAACAAGTGGAATTCAAGTACCAATAAATGAGAAGCCATATAGATCAGTGCTGAACTATGGACTCCTTGGTCTTTTTGGGTCTGGTTATTTTCCTATAGCTGTTTTGTTACTCAGTTAGGTGCTAAAAGGGAGTGGAGTTCATCCTATTTATATACACATTTAAATGTGTATATGTATATAAGCAGAATGTATACATATACATATGTATATAAACAGAAAACAAATCCCACTCCCTTGTAAGATTGAAGATATTACCTAGTTGGCTAATGAAATTTCTGCAGGAAAATAACCATACTTGGAATTCTAGTGTTCTTCTGTTGTCTATCTATCTGCCCTGGGCTGCTTCAAAGGGTTGTTAGTTGGCACATTGGTCAGTTGTTGTTTTTCTCCTGTGGCATTCCCAAACTGTGCAATCCATATACCTCTGGAGTATATGCTTTCTCTCCCTCTATTTTGATGGCTGTTACATTATTTTTGAATTCTTGTATATTATAGATAGAACAATTTTCATGATGCAGAAGTAATCCATTATACTGCATACACACATACACATCTAGACAATACAATAAAGAGGGAAGCAGAAAACAGAACACCTTATTTAGTTATGCAGGGAAGGAAATTACATATCCTATACATAATAAATGGTTCTGAAAGAATTTTAAGTCATTCATACTTTCCCTGTTTTGTTTTGTTTTGTTTTTTATTTTCTTTAAAGGTTAATTTTATTTACTGCTAGTACTTCTTAAAAATGTATATAGCAGTTACTACAGAAGAAGAATTCTCCTTCCCAAAGATTGCACTTGATGCAATCTGTCTCTTGTTCTCTATCAAAAGCGGAAGAGAGAGAAGTAGCACGCATCTTTTAGAGAGTCCATTTGGAAACAAAGCATCCTTCTTTTCTCAAGAACTATGTTACTAAAATGCAGTTACATGAGTATTTCATAAGCCTTTTTACATGTTAATACTTAAGTAATTCTGGGTAGTCATCCCTGGCATTTTATTCCCTCTCACCTACACAGTCAAATTGACTTGTATCATTGTATTAAATTCTATTCTGAAGCGAAAAAAGCGTAATACAGGGAATCTCATCATATAATGCTGCTCACTCAGTACAAATTAAAAAAAGCAATTTCTTAATATAATAACCAGGCAACTGACTATGTCCATTTTCTCTCTGTGTGTGATATTAAGACATAGCTAAATAGTTTTACGAATTAAGCTACTGTATGCCCAGATGTAAAGCCTATTGAATTAAGTGGACTTGAACGCTATTCAATATAACAGAATTACAGAGTTGGAACAGACCTTGGAGATCTTCTAGTCCAACCCCCTGTTCAAGCAGGAGACCCTTTATTATTTCAGAAAAGTGGCTGTCCAGTCTCTTCTTAAAAGCCTCCTGTGATGGAGAACCCACAGTTTAATCGTTCTCACAGTCAGGAAATTACTCCTTAGTTCTAGATTGCTTCTCTCCTTGAACCAGGTTTCACCTAATCTGTACCTGTACATTTGGTTTTTCTTTACTAAGTGTAAAACTTTACTTTTCTCAACATTGAATTTCATTTTGTTTGACAGAGAGTGTTCAAATCTGTCGAGACCCATCTGGATCTTGAGCCTGTCTTCTGGAGTGTTAATTATTCTTGCCAACTTAGTGTTATTTGCAATTTTGATGAGTTTTCTTTCCATTCCATCATCTAAATTGTCTGTGAATATATTGAAGACTACTGAGCCAAAAATGGAACCTTGGGGTATCCTACCATTACTTACTTATTTACTTATTTACCCTACTGCTTCTTTTGTGTCAGAAGACATATAGACAACATAATTGCACTTTGAATGGGACATTTAAGTGAAATATTTTAAACTAATGTGTTAATCACTATACCGAGGTCACTGATTGAAGATTATAATTTATTACAGGAAGGAAACATCATGAAATTTTAGAATTTCATAAAAACTTGGAAAAAATTAAGATAATAACTTAATATGCACTTATTATGATTGTTATCTTCTGATAATTGTGTATAGTGTGACTCACAAGATAAATCCGTTCTAAATATTGTTCTCCAAAACATCAGTAGTATTAGAAAAACTGTTTTTAAACCTGATAATATCAATTTTGGTGAAAATATCCAATATACTTCTGTTTACAGTTCTTACCTCCTTTATCTGCAACATAGTTCACCCCCGTATCATAAATCAAATTCTACATAATTTTTATTTCATACAAGAAAAATTGAATGATATATTGATAATTCTATATCAAAATTTATATAATTATCTCCAATTGTTATGATGTATAGCGATTCCTCCCTTTCTTAAAACGATTCTGACATTTATTTTTGAACAATGCTTATATCTCTAAGATCTGGGTCAAATCAAATGTTAAACCATATTAAATCACAGAGAACTCTGATTGGTATAAAAAAGATTCTGCCAGCTTCAGTGACCTCACATGTTGCATGGAAATCAACAGAGCATTGGTTGTCTGGTGCAGCTGTGTTGCCATGGTGATGCAATCATATGAGTATTCCATCTATGGAGGTAGGGGTAGCTCGGAAACCCCCTTGCAGGTCTGAAAATAGGAACGCAGTAAACAAATGACTCATCTGATTATGAAGGCAGAGTTTGAGGTGCAGTCCTTTGACAGATTCAGTCATGCTGGTAATAACAAAGAAAAGATCCTTGTTTTGATACATGGAATTAGTTCATAGGTTTTTTTTATGTAAAAAGGAATTCAAGATATCGGGTTTAGACAAAGGCTGAATGGCTGCATATAAGTGCCCCTTGGTGCACCCTGCAACATTTCACATTTCATTGGCCAAATTCCCAGCTGTGGGATTTTGATGATAAAGGATATTAAGCTCAAAACATGCTCAGTTCTGCTGCTAGCAAATCAGTCAGAGGAAAAAGATAGCGAGTCTTAGGTTTCTTAGATTAAAGCATTAATTCTTGCTTAACTCTTCATGTTCAGTGCTGTTTGCAAAGCTGTTTATTTATAGTGCATATTTCACATTCCTAGTTCTAATGTATGAGAATAGAAACAGCATAGTTTTATGTAACTGAAAGACTAATATATAAATTATGACAAAGTTGCATGAAATACACCTCACTTCTTCAAACATGCAATGCTATCCTTTGCTGGTCTGGATGATGATGATGATGATGATGATGATGATGATGACGACGACTTATAAACCGGGAGGCAAAAGTAAATAAATTCCAGAAAGTATAGTTAATATTGATCATATGGATAATGCCCTTCCAACACATTTGATGTATTTATTTATTGTGCATTTCTATCTTACTAGCAGTTTTCTGGGTAATGTGCAAATGTTAGTGCTGTCTGAGTATAGTAGAAAAAGTAGATATTTATCATTGTACCTCTGTTCCATCAACACACAACACTACCATGAACTTCTGGCCATATCAGTGAATAAAGTTAAGCTTGAGGAAGAGGAGGAGGAGGAGGAGGAGGGGGAGGAGGAAGGTGATAGCACTTACCCATTCGGCAGCAATGAAGAACAGAGCAAAGCAGCATGAAGAGAAATACAAGAAACTCTATATGAGTCTCTGGTCCCATCTTTCTGGATGTCAATAGATTTGACTAAGATAGAGGAATGTGTCTGAGGTATTCAGATGGATATTCTCTGTAGGGAGCACCAAAACTGATCCTGATGAATTATGACCTCACAAAAATCGAGATCCAGTTTGTGAGAGAGGATGGACAATTTTGGAAAGTTATCCTGGAAGAGGAAATTAACAAATTTTAAACTTAATGCACAGACACACAGCTGATTCTTAAAGAGTTAGTGGAAAACTACACTTTCTAAAAACAATAAAAGAATTGGAAAGAAAAGGTGTATATTATTGCTCGTTTAAAATTATTGCTTCAACTGTTAGCTGTCTGTAAACTCTTAAGTGGTGGAATGTTCATTATTAGAAGTATCCCACAGTACTGGTGCTGATTAAAGGATTTCAGGGTTAATGCTTTCTCAAAACATGCCAGCTTATCAGGATTTTCTTCTATTAGGTCTTGTGGATCTTTAGCCACTGCTGACAAACACATCCCCAGAATATATTTTGTCCTCCACTGCAAATCAAATGGCACCACAGAATATTAATATAAACATTCCTCAGGGTAAGGCATCTTCACACAGAAAATGAATGGCTGAATGACCCATAAAGCATTTTCCTCCATCACTGTATAAGTTTCTTTTCTGTTCAGATACTGGGCTACAAACAATTTCTTTCTAAAAATCAAACTGTGGAAAATGTGCTGAAAATTTTGGTTTAAAAATATTATTTTGCATGTCCCAAATTAGGTTTCTGGGCTTTTTTTCAGCAAAGTTGTTACCTCACAGGCAGAATCCACAAGAAAATCTATCAAGAAAATTGCTTAAATTTTCCAGCAAGATGACCTAAATGAAAATTGAGGATTGTAGGCTCTGTATATGATCTGAATAGAGTGATTTTTCAGTATTATTCCCAAATAAGAAAAATCAACTTTTGCTTCACAGATTAGATAAATAATAACTCAAATTTTCTGACATTTGATTCAGGAAGTTCAAAGATACAAAAAGTCACCTGTTGCACCAAGAGTCAAGAAGCAGTGAGAGTTTCTATAAAATATATAGACTAAGGGGAAAAAACACTATGTGATGTATTTTCTTTCTAAAATGCAGAATACCATAAGCATTGCACAATGAGTGAGATATGCAGGACACCTACTTTTTTTAATCACTCCATGTCAGAGGAGGCCTTGCAAATTGATCTTCTTTTATTTCTTGCCTATTGGACATCTCAGGTGGTGTCACTAAGCACTATTCTTCTGTCCAGAAGTGCACCAATATGAAGCTGCAATGGAAGTTGTTTGATTATAAGCACAGTCAGTTTCATTTAGTGCATGCTTTGCTTAATGACCAAGTTTCCAGTTCCAGTTGTGATCACTACATGATGACTACCTGTATTACTGTAGTGTAGCTGATAAATGTAGTTACATCTTTCTTGCTGTTCAGTCCCGATTATAGGAAACAACTAGATTCTATAGTTTTATTAAAATTGTGTATATTACATAAGAATAATATAAACTATGATCCGGTTCTTAAATTCTGCTGTCTCTTTTACTTTTTCTAGAATATATAAATTACTTTAACTAGTATTGGTTCAATAACTTATTATATTTCCAACTAATCTTTATTAGTATAAGTAACAATGCAAACAAAGAAGTTTTAGCTAATATTCAAACAGATATTGAAAGTTTTAGAAAACTAATTACAATTACACTCTATAACATAAGCTAATGGAAACCAAACACATTTCTATAATTACAGTATGTTGTGCTTTTCTTACCTGGGTCTCTCTGAATTTTTTTTAAACAACTTGTAGTTGTTTTAATAATACTTTAATGTAATGTAGCCAACACTATGCTGCAGCTGCCAAAAAAGCCAGTGCAATCCTAGGTTGCATTAACAGAGGGATAGAATCAAGATTATAAGAAGTGATACTACTGTTTTATAATGCCTTAGTAAGACCACACTTGTAATACTGAATCCAGTTTTGGTCACCACAATATAAAAAAGATGTTGAGACTCTGGAAAGAGTATAGAGAAGAGCAACAAAGATGATTAGAGGCCTGGAGACTAAAACATATGAAGAATGATTGCAGGAATTGGGTATGTATAGTCCAGTGAAAAGAAGAACTAGGGGTGACATGACAGCAGTGTTCCAATATTTGAGGGGCTGTCAGGAAGAAGAGGGGACCAACCTACTTTCCAAAACATCAGAGGCAAGACAAGAAGCAATGGATGGAAACTGAACAAAGAAGAAACAATGTAGAAAGAAGGCAAGAGTTCCTTGGGTGGCATATAAATACAACAAAATAAATAAATAAATAAAATAAATAAATAAATAAAATTTCCTGACAGTAAGAAAAATTAACCAGTGGAACTGCTTGCTTTCAGAAGTTGTGGGAGCTCCAAGACTGAAGGCTTTTAAGAGACTGGACATTTGTCTGAAATGGATAGGATCTCTGTCTCCTGCTTGAGCAGAGGATTGGACTAAAAGACCGCCATGATCCCTTCCAACTCCGATACCTTCTGTATTGTTTTTTTTAAATTAAATAAGTAGTTTACCAAACACTAGATAAGATAAATTGGATCTGAGTGAAGCTCGGGAGTATATGTATTACCTTCTGAGGGCTGCAGTTTAGATGTTGGCTCATACACTCATAATGAACTCTTCAGTTGCACAAGAAAACTAGAAGAAATCCTTCTCCTATTGAAATAAGTTTAATTGAAAGAAGAAAATCCTAACAAAAATAAGCTATATATGAACTACATATATTTGCAAAGAATGACATTTATTTATAGCACTTTATATATACAAGCTCAATCAAAACTATTATAAGTGATTGGTCTAGTGAGTCTCAGTGATTTAAAAGTCATTCGGGAGAGCTCCCTAACCATCACTTTACTTAACTTGGATTGTCATTCCCTCCTTGTGACAATTGTTATGAATAATTTAATAATTTAAATCATTTAAAATTAAATCATTTAAACAGTTTTGCTTTCAGGAAAAAAAAATATCAAAGAAAAGTAGGAGCTGAACTCTGCTTTGTCTTCATTATCTGCTACTGTAGTATTAGCTACTATTATATATAAGAGAGCTCCCTCTAGCTGGCATGCCATCACAGAGTGTGCATTCAGCCTAGGTAGGAACTGAACAAAGAAAGGAACATATTAAAATGTATTTATTCCACACACCATGAATGTGTAGCAAGATACAGTACGTATTAGTGTACCGTATTCATGACAATTAAACTTACATGATAAGACGGAAAGTTTCCATATTACCAACTGATCTACAGTTTTCTTCTAGCGGGCTAGCGGGCACAGCTTGTCTTTCCATTGAAAGGGTACCCACTATTCAAGAGATACACTAGCAAACTACTTATGCTTATGGCCTGATACATGTCGCAGTGGGACAGTCACACATTATTCTTTTATGAATTAACACCCTGAGAATGAATTACTTGTGCCAAAAAATGTTTAGAAGACTCTGTTTTATATAGCCTCATTTTTCTAATAAAATAACATATTTGGGAGACTTTCGTATCTAGAGATTTTTGCTAAGGACTTTATTTGGAGAAAGGGATAATAATTACAAATAATAAAATACTGGTTGGACAAATATATCTAGCCACCACTAATGTTTTTTACTTACTTACTTCACTACTGAGCTAAAACTGTTCATTGCAGCAGTTATATTGTGGAGATCTTACAATGAACAATAAAACTGCCAGCTATTTTTGTGTAGTTCCATTATAGGAAGCTTTCATGGATAAATTAACTACATTAATCTATAGAATTAGTACTTTCAGGGATATTTCTTTGGTGGCAGCTATTAAGTAAGTGGCTTTAATTAAAACAAATAGAGTATGCAATCTCTATACTTTTCTCAGTAAAATTCAGATTTTTATTTGAATGCAAAAATAGCTTTTCATTAAGGCCTTAATGAGAACTCAGAGTCTATTATTACTACTAGTTTGCTTAATAAGTAGTTTAGCTGGAAGCAGAAGTATAGTCAAATGTTTTTTTAAAATCTGTCTACAAATATTTTTATTATTTTTGTAGCTTCAGCAGAGAATGATCTAGATGATATAAAATCCATTTGATCTTTCTTTCTTTCTTTCTTTCTTTCTTTCTTTCTTTCTTTCTTTCTTTCTTTCTTTCTTTCTTTCTTTCTTTCTTTCTTCTTTTTTCAATAAATAAATAAAGTTGTTTGCTGCCCATGTTGCTTTGAGACAACTCTGGGAGACTTGCAAACAGTAATATAACTATATAATAACATAACATAACATACATAACAACTCCACCACACACTTCCTAAATGAACAAGATGTTTTTATTTCTTTATTTATTAAATTTATATGCTGCCCATCTTGCTATCCAAAGTTACTCTAGGAGGCTTGCACTGTAATTAAAAAAGAAACATAAAAACAATTATTAATATTAATAGCATAGTTATTATAGCATTAAATGAGATTCAAATACATGCATGTACAAATCCGTTTTCAGCCATGGAAAGTCATTGGGTGATTAGGGCTAGCTCTTCTCTCTTAATCCAATCTAACTTACGAGATACCTGTTGTAGAGAAAAAAATGAAAGAGATGTACCTTGATCTCCTGACCTCTAAATTGGAAAGCCTTTCCACACAGGAAAGGTGCTGTAGCTCATGATTATTTTGTCAATTTCCATTTCCATTAATGAGCAGGAAAAGGATTCGTGAAAAGATATAAAAGAGTTTATTTGAGATTCCTATATTCAAGGTGTCTGGGTTTTTTTAAGGAGAAATTAGAAGAAAGAAAAAATAATTCCATAAACTATTTTTCATAAGACACAAGGCTACAATAGTTGTAGATTGAATACAACATACTACATGCATACACTCTAAGCATTGAATACTATTTGAAAGAATATTTTGATTTAGTAAGGAAAACAAACAAAACAAGGTATTGATGGAAGTCTGGAGAGCAAGAAAATTGGAATCCAGAACACAGAAAAAAATATAGATGTAGGAATATGGTTAGAAACAATAAGATAGTAGCAGCTGTTAATTATTTTACAGTTTTTGTGACAAGTGCAAATGTAAATACACCCCCTGCCATTCCATCCCACCCCAATTCTCACTAATATTCTCATCTTAAGCAGTTGAAATATCAGTGCCTATTCCTGGTGCATTTATTTGCTTATTCTACAGTACCTTTCAGCAGAAAAACATCATGTAAAGTTTCAATATTTTGTAAATTTAACATCTTTTGTATTTTTAACATCTCATAAGTGAGAGGGAATAAAACTAGGCTTGTTTTAAGCCTCAGGAGGTTCACTCATGTATTCTTTTATTTCAAAAGAAACTTTGGGATTAATATTCGAAGAATTCTAGCCAGCAGAACCATCATGTTGGCTAGGAATACTGGAGCTGTTACCCTGTTATATACGAAGCACATCAGGCTAGTGAAAACTGATCGTTGACTTACTTGCTAAACTGTGTATTAAATTGCAAAAGAACGGGGGAAGGGAAGAAAATGTATTTGAATCTTTGCATTAATTTCTCTATCTAGAAAATCCTCTATCTAGAAATTCTACTTCAATCAAAGAATGGTGAGTCATTCATTCTTCCTGTAATCCAATTCTCCTTTTAATATACATATTATAGGCATAGCTTCTGTAGCAAGGAGTTTTCTGTACAGGCATCCCCTGTGATTAAGGACCTTATCTTTTTCTAGCTTGTAATATATGTATCAGTAGTAGGACAATACATCTGGAAGCTGCTCTCCATTGCAGACCAAAAGATGTAACCAGTTCCAAAGATGGAAGATCAGAATCCATTGGAGTGTAAATGGTCAAAAGTCATCTGCCTTCTTTTATGATGATTACAAGGGCATGATGGTGCAGTGCTTAGAATGCAGTACTCCAGGCTACTTCTGCTGGCTGCCGGCTGACTGCAATTTGGCAATTCAAATCTGACCAGGCTCAAGGTTGACTCAGCCTTCCATCCTTCTGAGGTGGGTAAAATGAGGACCCAAATTGTTAGGCGCAATAGGCTGACTCTGTAAATAGCAATGTAGCACTGTATTTATATACCGCCTATCAGGGCTTGCAACCCCCTCTAAGCGGTTTACAATGTTAGCATATTGCCCCCAACAATCTGGGTTCTCCTTTTTAAGAGCTATTGTAATTTCAAACTGTTGCTGTAGGAGCAATTGAGAAACAACAACTACCTGTGTGCTTATTTGAACTCCTGAAGAAGCAGCATAATATCAGTCAAATAAATAAATGATAGGGCTTCTTTTTCTCTTTGAATCTGAATACCAGTTCAGCCACAATGATTTTTTTTATTCTTTTTAGTGATGCCATCCATGCTGTGAGACAGTTCAGATTAGCAGGTTTTATAAATCCATTCTCATATAGATCTATAATAGTTTTTTATTTTCCTAATTCATGATCTCAAACTCTATTATAGCATTGAAAAGAATCTGTTAAGTTTTATTTTTCTCTGATAAGAAATCTCTACCAATTAGATACACCCGTTTATTTATTTTTTCTGAAAGAGAACCTTTCTGAAACTTGAAAACAAAGCAAAAAAAAAATAGTTGTGGGAGAAAAAAATGCTAAAAGGCCTGCATTAAGGGAAGGGGAAAAAATTAGAAACATTAATATTAAAATTCATTAACCTAAACTTTAAAAGTACCTCTTATGTTAACAACTATGAATTTGGGAGGGAATGGGTGCAAAGATTTTAGAGAGAGCTGCAACTGTTAATATGAGTAGATTTTTAATGCAATTTTTTAAAGAAATAAAATATCAACAGGTTGAAATATATTAATAAGGACAGTAAAACAGCTGATTTATAGTCTACTCCAGAGTCTCATCCTGCATGGATAAGAACTTGGCCATTTCCCTTGGCATGTAAACAAAGTAATATATCCTGCCAATTAATCTGAGATAAAGTCTCTAGTAAAAACAATAAATGCTTGGGTCTTTCCCAAGTTTTTTTTCTTTTTAAGGCAAAGAATATCAACCACTATTGCAACAGAGAAGTCAGCATGTCATGGCTCAGAAGATAGCATCAGCCTCAGTCACTTTTGTTTTGCAAAAGTCTCTCCCAAAGAAGATAAGAAAAGTTGCTAGAAGGACTATTTCATCAAAAATGCACGTGTGAAATAATAACCTCCTCCCAAATCTGTCAATTAAAATATGAATAAAGAAAACATTTGCATTGTGTGGATATTTAAAAATATCCCCAGGAAGGCAGGTAAGAATTGCTGTTACAGTCATTTGAGAAATCCATTTCAATAGTACCTGAGAAATAAAGAAAACCAAAACAAAATCCCCAAACAAAACAAAACAAAAAATATATGAGGACGAAGCAGATACTGTAAATACTGAATGTTGAGAGACACGACCTGGGATAGGTGGTGAGCAGGGAGACACATAAATAAAAATACTTCATGCTGTAACATTTTGTTGCAGATCCCAAAATATTACCTAATTTATAAAGTGACATTAAATAAAGCAAATTATTGTGGGGGTTGTAACATTTCAATTTTGGCTTTTAATACAATTTGCCTTTTTATATATATAACAGGCTTGATTTATGTGTTTTGCTCTGCTTGAAAAAAGAAACGTAAGTGGCCAATCTTATCCACTGGAAGGCAGCAGAGATAAGCACCGTAGGTCCACTCTAGAAAAATAATAATTTTCTTTGGAGTTTCTCTTCAACAATCGGGGTCCCTGTTGTGGAATACCAATGAAGTTGTACAGCTGGTCACTCTGCAAAGCCTATTAGAGGAGCTTCATTAGCTCTTTTGTCTGATTTCACTAGGGGCTAAGCAGCACTCATTCTATCTTTGTCACTATTAATGCTCGTCTATACAATCTAAATATAGGGTCGTATAGATATACAGTTTATTGCCAAGGCACAGCTGTGAAGTTACTGCTTACAAGCAAATGAAACAAAAAGAACAATTGAAAGGATCAGACATCCTGATAAAAGCTATTAGAGGCTTAGACTGAATGAGATACAGTTTTTTCTCTCTTTCTTTTTTTTAAACTTCCCACATGCCAATATATCATCAATGGATAAAACAGCTGAATGTGAGCTTTATTATCAAAGTAATAATTGGTTTTTGACTGCCAAATTTGTTTCTTTTTTATTACAAATATGGACCACTAATTGTTGCAAGAATACTCTCTTGCAAAAGGACTATTTCCCTTTTTATACATTCTTCCACCCTTTTCCCAAAATTGGCTGAATTCAGCCATTACAATTGGGAGGTACACCATAAAATCTGTGTTTGTTAGTCAAGCAAACCTCCTCCACTTACAGAGACTGCAATGTGCATGTCATTTTACAATTATTTAGATCACACAAATTATTTTAAATGTAATTCTGTGATCTTTCAATTTACTATTAAATCTTGAGATATATAGGTATGTATGCTAATGCTGAATCTGCATTACAGAATGTATGATTTATAGCTTTAAAACTCATACTGCACAACTTAGAATGATATACAGTATTATCTATTTCTTCTGGATTGATTTGTCATACATATGACAAATACCGTATATACTTGAGTATAAGCCGACCCGAGTATAAGCCGAGGTCCTAATTTTACCCAGGAAACC
>JANHJO010009510.1:17000-30138 GCA_032468235.1 Pseudoxyrhopus heterurus
GCGCCGGGCGGCTCTCGCCCACCTGCCAAGCCAGCGCTCCCCGCTTCGGCTCCTGCGCTCCGAGCCGGATCAGCCGAGCGAGCGAGCGGCGGGGGAGGAGCTGAGCTGGCAGCGGTGGGGAAGGGAAAGGAAAGGAAAGGAAAGGGAGGGAGGGACCGGTGGGTAGGCAGCAGCTGGCCCGGGGCCGGGCCTCGGCAGCGGCAGGGAGGCTGGCGGTGACAGCTGCTCCGAAGGGAGAGCCTAGCCTCTGGCCCCGCGCAGAAAGTCTTTGCGCTTCCAATAAAGGAGGGTATTTGTAGCTCAGGGTTGCAAGGAGCGCTCCTGGGTGCTTCTCTGGGCTTGCTTGTTTTCTTGCAGACATGCCACGCTACCTCTGATCTGACGGTGTTACTTAGTGTGGGTAATGAGACGCCTGCAAGAAAACAAGCAAGCTCAGAGAGCACCAGAGACCCAACAGTCCTCCTCCTCTTCCTCCTCCTTCTCCTCCCGTCCACCCCAAAACCTCCCTCCCTTCTAGCACTGAGGGTGCTACTTAATGTGGGTAATGAAATGTCTGCAATAAAGCAACCAAGCTCAGCCAGCCTCAAAGACCCCACAGTCCTCCTTCCTCCCTTCCACTCCGCAAACTTCACTCCCTTCTAGCACTGATGATGTTACCTAGTGTGGGTAATGAAACATCTGCAAGAAAACAAGCAATCTCGGAGAGCACCAAGGAGCCCTCCTTTGAGCTTCGTGGACTGGAGCCCCAATTGCTGAGCCTAGGAGAGCAACTCGACTCTGCAGCCTTGGTGGAGTAGAGTCCTCCAGGCTTCTGCTCACATGCAGAGTGCCTTCCCCACTTGGCAAAGATCAATTGAGCCATAACTCCTGCTGCCAAGCCAAACAGGGAACCCGGTTGGGAATCTCAGAAAAATAGCAATAGCAATAGCACTGTATTTCTATACCGCCTATCAGGGTTTGCAACCCTCTCTAAGCGGTTCACAATGTCAGCATATTGCCCCCAGCAATCTGGGTTCTCATTTTGCCTACCTCGTAAGGATGGAAGGCTGAGTCGACCTTGAGCCTGGTGGGATTCGAACTGCTAAATTGCAGGCAGCTGGGAGCTGAATACTTAATTACTTAAGTACAGCGTTCTTAACCTCTGCACCACTCAAGTCTCTTAAGAAAGGTTCAGTTTAAAAAATGTTTACCATTCCATTGTTCTTTCGCACCATTTTTCACTAATAGTGCATTACTGTATTGCTCTAAGCCTTTGGTTTAGCGGGTTGTGCAAATCCAGCCTGTTCAAAGGCAACCTAGGTTTTGTGGATTTACTAAATAAATCATGTTTAAACAGGCCACAGCTTAGCACGATTCAGCTGGTCTTTGACTTATAACCACAATCGGGACAATATCCATTGCTAAGCAAGCCGGTTGTTCAGTGGATCGTGCCTGATTTTATGACATTTTTTTGCAATGATTGCTAAGTGAATTACTGCAGTTGTTAAGTGAACCACATGATTGTTAAGTGAATCTGGCTTCCCCATTGATTTTGCTTGTTGGAAGCTGGTTGGTGAAGTTGCAGACGGCAATCACATGACCCTGGGATAGCTGCAGCTATCATAAATACATGCTGGTTGCCAAGTGCCCAAATTTTGCTCAGATGACTATGGGGATGCTATAAAGGTTGTAAGTGTGAGGACTGGTTGTAAGTCACTTTTTTCAGTACTGTTGTAACTTCAAAAGGTTGCTAAATGAATAGTTGAGGATTACCTTATGCAAATAATGTATGTGAAGGCATAAAAATATATTGAGGGTGCTATTGATAAGTGACCTAGAACAGTTGTTATGTATATAGTTGCTTTAGTCTGTCAAAATTCTATCAGTGAAGAACGATAACAGAAAGTACTCTTGAGTAACTCTGTGTGTCATCCTTGGTTCTTGTGCCCTGATCACATAGTTCAACTGATTAGATTGAAAAAGCATTCTAAACCATAATACGTGGTTTATAAACAATAATTCAATATATCAGCTTACATAGTTGTATTAAAACTGAAGTAAACAGACCAGTTTGTTGGGTTTATATGATATATGAATCCAATCCTAGTTTGCATTCCCACATCTTATTAGGGAATAGTTTTAATCAAAGTTGATTATATATTTATTTATCTGAAAATGATTTCCCAAAATAATTTCCCTTTAAAATGAAAGATCACCTTAAATTCTCTGAGAACATGATAAAGGAGATAAGTTACATTTTTTCAGTCTAATTTTAGCACGGATATCAGTTTAAATTCTGGAGATTTGGTTATATAAATAAGTATAATAAGTAATAATGGACTGCATGATATAGACTATGAATACACTAGAGAAAGACATCAGAGAGAATGTTGTAAAAACTCACATAAAAGTCAACATGAATAAGGAATGATGGAGGGTTTTTTTGACACAAAAGCGAAGATATATCTGCTTGTTACCCTGATAGGTTTTTTTTTTCTTACTTGTATATGTTTCAGGTGGAAAATGTCAGAAATTCAGAATCCCTTGATGGATACCTTCATTTTGCATGATAATTAGAGCCACAAATGAATCAACTATAGTTTAACCAATGTGTGTGTTTAGTTTATGGCTCAATGTGTGAACCCAGAAACAGTATTAATTAAATAAAGTCTGTTTTATTAACCTAGACTGTTAGACAAGCACAGTCTCGCTGGTTCTCTTTCTATCTCTTTTAAACATAGACGCACATATTCAATATTTATAGTAAGTCAACTTCTGAGGGCCAAGAATTTTGGAAATAGCTTTTCTCAGTTTTGATATTTTAACTCATATTTCTGTCTTGCAAATGCTATGTAAATTCAGTCAAGTGCTTCACAAGAAGAAATCTTTCTGAATGATTAAACAAAATGGTGGCAAAATTAGCAATTTTCTAATCTTCATAAAATTATCTTGATTCTTAACAGGCAGCAAAATCAGCAGAAAGTGCAAGTCTTGTTGCCCAAAGCACAAGGAAGTATACTGGACAAGAGTTGCCTTTTAAATGAAATGAAATGAGTTGAATCCAATTACTTGAGTTTTTCAATGATATTGGTTGAACTTTAGGCTTCACTTCTAAACACACCATTTGCTTAGTTATGGTTAAAGATAATTATGTGGCACAAATCTAGAATGTTGACTTGACTGTCAATTTGATTCTTGCATTGTTATCATGAAATTTATACTGTTTTCAGTCTAACCTCATATTTTTCCATTCAAACATATATGCTCAGCATATCCACTCAGAAAATAAGTTTCTGAGTTTATCATCATTGCAAAAATAAAAATGAAAGAATATTGTATTTAAACAATGTGACCTGGCTTCCAACTTTTATGATTAAATGAATTTGCTCATAACTAGAGCCACAGAGTTGGCTAAACTCCGTTCTTCATTATTAACAACAATCTTATCATTCAAATTAACACTAGAACTAAATTTATTTTTTGTAAATTATTTTTTGAAGGTAAAGCATAATAATGATTAAGGACTTTAAGATCCCATTTAATGATGAACTCCTGTAGGAATTGTATACTGGTGCTGTGGGGGCTAAGTTCATATGCTTCACAGCAGATGTCTTAATATTGTACAAAATTAGAATTGTTTTCTTTCATGTTTTTCAGATGTCTTAAGCTTCAGTGGATTGAAAGCTTTGCAGTTCCGTCTCCTTAAGCAACTTCAGACCACCAAGTAACACCCATATATTGTGACTTGTTGGAGAGCAGAATTTTTTTAAAAAAATTCTCACTATGAAAAAGAATCACAACGAGGGGGGGAGGGGAAGGAAGATGGATGGTTTGTGTGTTTGTTTGTCAAAGTGATATGCTGCTTGCCTCACTGTCTCAAGTGAGTCAGGGCATAAATATCAAAAAAATTAAAAACATTAAAATTAAGATTAGCAATGATTAAATAAAAGGGTAAAACCATGACCACAAGCAGTCAGGAGATGGACTTTTGTCTATCACTCAATCAACCACCTCCAGCATAGCATGCCCCCATCAGGGTCCCTAGTCAATTGGCAGAGCC
Organism: Pseudoxyrhopus heterurus; assembly: GCA_032468235.1. Lineage (NCBI taxonomy): Eukaryota > Metazoa > Chordata > Lepidosauria > Squamata > Pseudoxyrhopus > Pseudoxyrhopus heterurus. Next base: position 21,040 of record JANHJO010009510.1, read on the forward strand.
AGGTTTTAAGGCCCTTCCAAAAGTCAGAACGGTAGGGGCAGCTCTTATCTCTAGAGGCAAGATGTTCCAAAGGATAGGGGCCAAGGCAGAGAAGGCTCTTCTCCTTGACCTCACTAACCAAATTTCCTTAGCTAATGTAGTTCAAAGAAGGCCTCTTCTGCCAGTGCAAATGGGGCAAAACAATCCCATTGAGGCAAGATGGTACCCCAGATATCCTGGTCTCACGCTATGAAGGGCTTTAAAGGTACTAATCAGCACCTTGTATTGGACACAGAAACAAACTGGCAACCAATGCAGTTCAGTGGTCTTATGTGTGCCACCTCCAGTATCTCCGGATCTGTTCATGCATGGTTATCAGGCAGATGTTGCTTTAGGTATTTCCCTACTGACCAACTGGAAAGAGAAAAGAGGCAATAGTAAAGCCATTTGCTCTGCATTTTAGGAACTCAGGATTGGGGTATCCATATGTGCAAAGTCAGCAGCCATGTGGAGGAAATCAAAGTATTTATGTGGAGTACCATTGGGATGGGAAAAAATATTGAGATGGCTGGTCATTTTTTTCCAGTAAGACACTATTGGACTCCATAAGGGCTCTCTTGTGAAACCCTCTTTTGCACTAGTGCTCATCTATTTCTACCTCTAAGTCTTTCTCTTATCTATTCAATCATGATTATATATTATTGTGTTTCGTTTTCTGAAATGTTCATATTCCTTAAGTTCATTGCAAAACATTTAGACATTTAGACAAAAAGATCCAGCTACTTGAAGATAATTTGGGATTCAAATGAGAACCACTGGAGAACAGGACCCCAGAGGAATGCATGACCGCTTATTATCAGGGCCATGAATACTCTTTTCCCAGTGAAAGGATCAATCATTTGTCTCATAGCTGGCCATATAAAATATAATGTCCAAACTCTTCTCTGTTTTGTTCCTTTTCCTGTTGCCTGTTCTTCCAACTCTATTTATACTATATTTTCATCTACTTTCCTTATGCTGAACACCCATAACTGTTCAAAATTGATTCCCATATAAATGAGTTGGTTTAGATTGGGAAGTGGATACTTCCATTAAAAGAGTAACATCTGTTCTAAAGGCATAACATTTTGTGTTTTATTCAGCAGAGATTATCACAAGCACCTGGTTCTGGCTGTGCTCATTTATGGTGGGAACACCATATGGGCATGTATTTGTCCTGGCTCAGTGTATGCTAGCTCAGTGACAATGAAGGGATGTCAGCATAGTTGTTTATTATGTCCTTGGTCCACATCTCCATGACTAGGTTTGTGCTATTTTTAAAGCCTTACCTCTGCAAAATGGCACTGGGAAATCCCATGATGCTCCATTTCCAGGACTCATGAAACATGTCAGCACAGCATGGCCTTCTAGGATATAGCCTGCAATGCAACTGTATCGGATTTTATCTCCAATATTGAATCTTGTGCCATGAAGAATGCCTTTAGGTATTTCCCCAGGGTTGCCACAGGTATGACTGGGTAGCACTATTAGGAAGAGAGAGAGAGAGAGAGAAGGAGATTTAGCACAATAGAATGTTCCCAATAAATTTTCATTGACAAGGATTCCTTGTATAAGTCTCTTTTTTCTTTGCTTCTCTGCTTTCATTCAGAGCAAATAAATTTCAATTAAAATGTCAAAAATTCTCATGCCAGATCTAAATCTGTAATATACAGTTTTCCTGAATTTTATACTTGAGAAAGTATTTTAATTCTTTCAGCTATTTAATTTACCATTTTTTGTATTGCAGCATGCATACAATTGATGCATTTCTATATAAAAACAATTGGAGTTTGGCCATTTGCTTCAATCTGATACGGCCAGGGTACAATGCTATTTATCTTACTATGTAACATTTAATAGAGCAGTTTGCAAACAGAATTGCCTAAGAAGATTGACTGGCATATGATGTCAAGTAAGAGGTCAACCTGAAGCAAAAATCAACATCAACCATTTAACTTTCCCCCATATAAGCTATAGTGAAATGATAGGAGTTTGAGAAGGCAGAGGTTTAATTTGGAACTATTTACATGGACAGAGGATTATAGTACTTGGCTAACTTGTTCAGACCCACAAACTAAGCAGGATTAGGAAGTGTGTATATGTGGAAAGAAAAACATCAAGGAAGTCTATAGTTGTTGGCTAGACTATGATATCTTATAGGCTCAATTAAAAAATGAGTTTATTTTGTTCTTTATAGACTTTCTATGGTGATCTGGAACACAATCATGCCTACATGTAATTATGGTTGTTCTATATCACAACAGAAGTGGACCTGATTTTTTTATATATCATGGGTTGCGGTTGGAGAATGATATTTTTGTTAAAGCAAATCCTGTAAAGCTGAAGACCTTACAGGATTTGCCTTAACAATAACTGGGTTTTCCTTGTTCGGAATCAGAAGCTTTGTTCTCCTCCCATCTCCATTTGAAGGGAAAGTGACCCAGGAAAAGAGTGGTGTCATTTGACATTAGTTAAAATCAAAGCACATTAATCAGACTGTGTATTTCCATGTACTATACAAATAAATTCTATCAAGCAGCCATGGATGTTTGGCACACTCATTTATTGGTTTACATAAAGCACCTCAGTGATAAATTCAGCTTCCACATGGTGGAACATACCAACTCAACAGTAGATTCAGATGATTAGGAAAGAAATTTTCCTCAAACGTGCTTAGATACATTAATGTCTCATGTATTTAGTGTTTGGCAATCTTCATTTTCTCCTTCTCTAACCCGTTTGTTTGCTAATCCTGGTTACTAAATGCACCCAACACATTACTACCCTCTGATCAACCAAACCTACAAAGTGAGTCCTCTGTCCTATTACAGGCTGGTTGGTTTGCTTTAAGTTCCAAACTTCTGCATTAACCTTGGAAGATTGTTTCATTCTAAAAAGATTTTGGGGATGTAGAATATCAAATATTATAGAAGGAACAAGCAGGCAGGAAATATAGAAATTAAAACCCAAGTCTTTGCATTCTCCAATTCCATAACAGTAATGGGATTGGATTGTCCTGGAAAATCCTTTTCGATTCCTTCTCATGCATTCATTTAAGCATCAGTCCAACATGGAAATTGTATACATACATACATACATACATACATACATACATACATACAGTACATACATACATACGGAGTGAATGAAAAGATCAGATGTTACATCCTTATATAATAGAAGTTCAATTTTTGCATTATTCTATATAAAAGCAAAGGCTGGATGCACATTTCAAGTTTTGCATAATCACAGTAGTCCATAACTGTCAGAAAAATGATATCAATTATTTGCATCACTGTCTATGTAATAATGATTTACCTTTAAATTACAAATGGATCAGCCAATTTTGATTTAACAAGATTTTGATATATCTTTCAAATACCAATTTCAGGTTTGCTATCAAAATTCCATGTGAAATTCACATTAACTTCAGAGAATACAACAAGAAAAGAGATACCTAGCAACTTTGTACAACCAAACCATAACGTTGTTTGGGAGGAAAAAAAACCAACATTGGCTTGAAATACACAATATAGTGAAACTGGTGGCAGCATCTTTTGCCTATATTTCAGATCTTATTAGGAAAGCCTAATCTAAAGAGACAATTTTGAATGCACTCTGCATTAAAAAAAAATCTGAGGCAAATAATGCAGTTTTATCACAAGGTTGCTTCTGCAACTACTGTTTGTACAAGTCAGCTCCCAATACTTTTTGCATTCAGCATAATATATGCAGAGTTCATTAATTAAAGAAGCCCGGCCCTTCTATCAAGTATACCATGACACAACTTTTTCTTAACTATTACATGAATTTTTACAAAACTACCAAACACGTAAAAATGTTGTCTTTGGGCAAAACTTGTTATAACTGCATCTTAGGCTGACCATTCAATCTATATGGGTCATTGTTGTCAAACTTGACAATTTTAAAAGGCTTCTTAAAGAGGGAATTCTGAAAATTGAAGTCCACATATCTTTAAATTGCCAGGATTGAAAAACACTGGTACAGAAAGTAGCACTTTAACATTCATGCCTATAATATTGGCCTCTAGTTACTGCTGCAAATGGTTACTCTCATTAATAATAGGAACTATTATTTCATATCAGTATCATATGTTTCCTACAGGACATTTACAGTAAGCTGTAGGCCTATCCCAGTCTGGTTTTCTATCCATTGCCTTTTCACCTTCTTGTTATCCTTGTTGGATTTCCATCAGTCTTCTCCTCACTTCCTGTGCACCATACTTGGTCAAGAGTTACCACCTTCTCAATTCCCCTCCCTTCTCTTGTTCTCCCCAAATGGTGCTCCCTGTGCTTTTCTCTTCATGTATGCAAAGACCATTAAAGACACGATCTTTTAGATATTGTAATTCAAGTAATGGAGGAGTGGGAAATTCTTCAGATCCAGTGTAACCAATATCTCCATCTTTAGCCTCTGTGAGAGATAATTCTTCTCATTAAGAAGAGCCAAAGGAAATCCTCCTCCCATTTCTGTAGCAGATAGCATCATGCTGTCTTTATAAGCCATTCGTCCTCAATCTCCCTCAGGTTTCACAAAGAAACTTTAACCTCAGATAAATTTACTACTGGTGTTTCAGGGCACTTCTGGGGCCATAACCTATTGGGGAATTGCACTTCAAATGTAGTCAGAGACACTGATATGAACTTGTAGTTTTATATAAATAAATATATTTTACAACTATACACACACACACACATACACACATACATACATACATACATACATACATACATACATCAAACTAGATAGTCAGGCAAACAAAAGCATCATGAGGTAAAACACACAGCACATAGGGCACACAAAAGAAAAAAAAAGGAGGAGAAAAGGGAAACTCCCCCTCCACACCCAGACCAACCAATCACAGTGCAGATTACCTCACGCAGGAGTCAGCAGTCTGGTAACGATCAACCACAACTGTGTTTTCTGGTTCACTGCACAAACCCACTGCTCCAGCTAGTAAATATCATCATCATCATCATCATCATCATCATCATCATCATCATCATCATCCCTTTAACACCATCATACATCAACGTCTGCCTCTACCAGATCTTTGGGAAAGTTTTGAAAGTGGATAAAAATGCCAGATCCATTCTAAACAACTGGCAGTCTGTGAGACCAACCACAATAATAATAAACTATCTCCTTCCAACACTCACTATCTCACTTTAAATCATCTCTCTCATACTTTTTCTTTTTTTTTCTTTTTTAGATTCTTTACAAGAGAAAAGGAGAGTGATAAAATGATGGATATTCTACTCTGATCCCTGGCTGATTGTTCCCATATGAACACAGCTGTTGACAGAGGGAAAAAAAATCTCTATCTGACAAAGTTTAAGGCTAGACAGCATGAGAGATTTTAAGTTTAATTTCAAAAAATGGAATTGTTCACATGATACTATTACCTGTCAAGATCAAACATGATTAGTTTATTTAACTGCTTTTCAGAAAACATTGAAACAATATTTAAGTTGGTATGCAGGACCAGCTGTGCAATCTCAGATTTGAAATAAAATGTATTATGATGGACATATCATACAGCTGTACAGCACTGGCAAATTTCATTACCCAAGTCACATCTGATTCATAGCATAAGTACATTTCAATAGATGTAACTCAACTGAATTTCAGTAAAATTTTAGGGGTATGCAACACAGGAGATTTATTAAATAATAATAATAATAAAAGATTTTTGAAGAACTTTGAAGATTTATTGCAAGCACAGACCTCACCTGTCCTTATTTAAACATGCAATTTCTTTAGAAGAATCTATGATTTATTCATTCTTCTGAATGAAATGAAAGCATTTTATGGCAGTAATTTTCTGTGTGAAATAAGTTGTTTAATGGTGCTTTCTCTTTATTATCTTTTAATGCAGCATTTATCTTTAAAATCCTGAATTATAAAGGTAATTTTGAATTAATCAAGATGATATCATAAAAATGGTTAAGCCAAAGTAAGAAAGGAATCATATATAAAGATACTGTATATCTGAAAATTATGAATAGTCCAAGCTCATCACATTTTAGTCCATAATGTGTTTTACTGGTTCCTCTGTAATTATAGCCTCCAAGATCCCAACTAACTAGACTTTGAAACATGCAGATCCCTAACCTGACAGTTTTTTTATCTTTTAATGACTCTGTAATCCCTTTGTTCGGGGTGGAGTCGGGGCGGAGTCAGGGCAACTGAATGGAGCTCCAGTGTTTACTTTACTGGCCTGATACCCTTCCTGATGCCTATGTGGAGTTTGCAGCGGACAATTACTCATTGTGCCCAGAGAGTATCTGCCACCACCTAGGATTGAATTCACAGCCTCCTGATTGTGAGGCAAGAGCTCCACTTCTAGGCCACCACGCCGCTCCCACCCCCAACCTGATAGTAACCTTGAGATTTCAAGATAATAGTCTTTTATGGATCTAACCATAGATATATTCAATCCCCTTTTATTATGGGGATTGCTTAGAAAAATCTAAGTTAGTGGACATCACCACCTCTTGCAATAAGTAGTTAACTATGCATGCCAAGAAGTACTTTTGCTTGTTTGTTCCAAATCTGCATCCCAACAACTTCACTTCTATAAAGAAACTGGATATTACTGAATAATGCTTGTACCTCTATGTGCTTCATTTAAACTATCATCTCTTGGCTGCAAAGATCTGGCACTGGATGGCAGTAAAGAGCTGTCCAGCCTCTTAATTTCCTGGATCTCCGCAATCCCATTTTTTTTAAAAAAAAACACTGGTATCACATTGGCTACCATCCAGTCCTTTGGCACTGAGCCCAACCTGAGAGACAAGTTACATATTTTTGCTAGAGGTCAATAATCTTACACTTGAGATCTTTAAGAATTCTCCAGTGGATGGCATCAGGTTGGCAAAGATGTCCTGGAATATTTCCCCTAATTTGCTTGACAGTCTTTTTACCAATTCACTCCCTGAGAAGTCACTACAGGTTCGGGAATCTTACTTACAGGTGAGGCAGGAAATAAGAGAGGCAGAGAATCCCTTCTATTTCTCTGCAAGCTCTATTTCTCTTCCTCTATCATATCCCTTTTGCTCTAATGCTGGGAGCGACTGAGGGCAAAAGAAGAAGGGGACGACAGGGAATGAGGTGGCTGGATGGAGTCATTGAAGCAGTTGGTGTGAGCTTAAGTGGATTCCGGGGGATGGTAGAGGACAGGAAAGCCTGGAGGAACATTGTCCATGGGGTCACAATGGGTCAGACACGACTTCACAACTAACAACAACAACTTTCTCTAATTGGTTTTCTTCTTTTAATTTGCTTAGGTAAATTCTTTATATTTGAGGGGATCCTTGGAACTCTCTGAGCTTGGTTGTTGTTGTTGTTTTTTTGCAGATGTTTCATTACCCACACTAGGTAAAATCATTTTAAAAAGTAAGGTTTCCCTATCAGTTGTGTCTGACTCTAGGGTGCAATGCTTATCTCCGTTTCTTAGCCAAGGGAGCCAGCATTGTCCAAAGACAATTTCTGTATTCATGTGGCCAGCATGGTACCTATATGCCAAAGGTACATGGAATGCTGTTACCTTCCTACAAAAGTGGTACCTCTTTATCTACTCGCATTTGCATGTTTTCAAACTGCTAGGTGGGCGGGAGACAAAAGCAAAGGAGATGTTAAAGGAGAAAGTGTGGATGCTAACAGAAGGACAGGAGATCTTAACGTCTCTTTTACATCTGTTTTATCTCAGAAGGGAAATGGAACTAAGAGAGACTGTAACTATAGGTAGCCCTTGATTTACAAATATTCATTTAGTGATTACTTGAAGTTACAATGGCACTAAAAAAAGTGACTTATGACTGTTTTTCACACTTACAACCATTGCAGCATCCCCATGGTCACATGATCAAGATTCAGACACTTGGTGACTGACTCATATTTATGATGGTTTCATTTCCTGGAGTTACATGATCACCCTTTGCAACCTTCTAACAAGCGAAGTTAATGGAGAAGGCAGATTTACTTAACCATGTTACTAACAAAACAACTGCAGAGATTTGCTTATGAACTGTGGCAAGAAAGGTCACAAAATGGGGCAAAACTCAACTGTCTTGCTTAGCAACAGAAATGGTGGGCTCATTTGTGGTCATTTGTCGATGACTACCAGTATTTTAAGTTAATCCAGGTCTCCAGGGCAAGATGATAACATGCCAGGATAGTGAAGAAAATAGTGGAGATGATGACAGAAGTGTCCTCAAAAATAATGAGAAATCCTGGCCAAATGCTAGAACACTGGAGGACGTTTACATGAGAAACCACAGATAGGTTAGCTTGATATCTGCATTGAGCATGGCCTTCAAACAGATTATCATGGACCATGTTTGTGACCATTTGGATAAACATGCTACAATCCAAAGCACCAGGACAAGGTGGCCACAAACAAATCATGCCAAACTAACCTTCTCCTATTCTTTGCGAGAGCTATTGGCCAAATAGATAGGCCACGACAATGTATTTTCACCTTCACCAAGGTCTTTCATGGAAAAATCGAATGATATTACTATTAGAGGAATAGAGGTTGAATTAGTGCACCTGAGGAATATCACCAGAGGGAAGGACCAACCTAGAATGACACAGGATCTATCCTGGGTCTGGTGCTTTTCACCATGGGTAGCAATCATTTGAGCCAAGGAATTATGGCTATGTTTAGTCTATAGAGCACACAAAGCTGGGAAGGATGGGTAATACTTTAGAACAGGGGTCTCCAACCTTAGCAACTTTAAGACTTGTGGACTTCTACTCCCAGAATTCCTCAGCCACCAATGCTGGCTGAGGAATTCTGGGAGTTGAAGTCCACAAGTCTTAAAGTTGCTATGGTTGGAGATCCCTGCTTTAGAAGAAACAAAGGACTCAAAAAGATCTAGAAAGCTATCTCAACAGTGGGCTGAAATCAATATTATTGAATCTATCATCTGCACCTCCATAACTGTCTGGTTTGGCTCTGCAACCAAACAAGACAGATACAGACTTCAACGAATAATTAAAACTGCAGAAAAAATAATTGCTACCAACCTGCCTTCCATCGAGGACCTGTATACT
>JANHJO010009511.1:0-10752 GCA_032468235.1 Pseudoxyrhopus heterurus
TCTGGCCTTCTAAAGAGCAGTCAGGGTTGATCTCCTCTAGGACTGACCAGTTTGATCACCTTGCAGTCCAAGGGACTTGCAAGGGTCTTCTCCAGCACCATAGTTCAAAAGCCTCAATTCTTCCAACAGTATTCAGTTTAAAATTCTACCATTAGTTTTTCAAAGCATTTTTAAATCACAGTTCTTATGGGTCCATCTCTTGCAAGCAGTCCATCATTCTTGGAAACGTGTCCATTTTCAAGGAATCCAAACTGTTTTTAGTAGCACCATACTGTAGCCAGGTATTTAGTTCAGCTTTTATCTCTCCATCTGAAGACGATAACTCATCATCCAAAAATTCAAGCCATAAGTTTGATTACATTCAGGTTTAAACCATGAAATCTGGCATTGGATGATCATTTTCTCAGAATGTATCCCTCACATGTAATACTGAGATGAAATGTCTACCTCTTAACTAGTCCTCAGAACACACAGCTGTCACTCTTTCATCTTATTTGTATCCCCTTGAATTCTATATTACAATTTTGTTACTATTTACAGAAAACATTAAATAGGCTAAATCTACCTGGCACAGCCTATCAATATTTTCTTCTGTTGGCATTACAAAATATATTGCTGGAACATCAGGAATAGGGTCTCGATCAGAATGAAGAAGACTGAAAAGAAAAGAAACTTAAGTTATTTAATACGAAATAAATAAACTAAAAAGCCATTTAAAGAACAAAGACATCACTTTAATCCTATGTATTCTTACTTGGGATTAAGCATCACAAAAAGCTGAGTACTATTCATTATTTTTATCATCTTTCCATAAATGTTGGTCTATAATTAATTATACAAAAAAAGGCAAACAGAACAATCTATAACCATGATGGCGAACCTGTGGCACGCAGAGCCCTCTCTCTGGGCACGCAAGCCATCGTCCCAGCGTAGCTCTGCTGTGCATGCATGCATGTGCCTCCCACCGGCCAGTTGGTATTCGAGTCTCTGCTGCACATGTGTGGGGACAGGGCACACATGCAGGGATCACACATGCATGTGTGGGGGACGTGCGCATGTGTGGGGTGCACACCCATGGTGCATTTTGGGGATGTGGGCACGCTTGCTTTGGGCACTTGGTGCCGAAACGGTTAGCCATCACTGATCTATAACAAAACTTTTTTAAAGTAAACCAACATTGAACATTATGTGTAAAATCAAAGTGATACTTTTAAGTTTTAAGTTCTACTCAAAAACTGTAATTAATAAGAAAGGATTTTACTTATTCCATAACAATCTCTGTAAGTGATTGTATCATGGCCAGGAAGGAAATAAGATATACTATTTAATGAAATATATTTTCTCCTATCAGCAACCTCCATGAACACTTTTGAACTCTACTGAAAGACTGTTTTGACACATGATTAAAACATATATTTTTAGATTTTTCTCTTGGTGTATTTCAGTATTTTCCAAACTAATAATTTTGCCATCGATCTCATCAAACTTATTTAACTTTATACTGACTGGCATGCTAGTGCTTCAAGTCTGCTTTTGACAAGAGAGGCAATGGCCCTGATTAGTATTGGGACCTTATAACTTTCTCATCTATTGCCTCATTGGCAGGATATCTGATTCGCAACTTAATCTGATAAACTTTCAATCACGTAAAATCTTTCAAATACAGTCAAACCTCGGTTTGCGACTGCAATCCGTTCCCGGACTGCGGGCATGAACCGAAATGGTCGTGTTCTGAAGCGACCCTCACTGCGCATGTGCAGACATTCTGCGCATGCGCAGAAGGGAAAACGGCACGGAAAGGAATCTTTCCGCCCCGTTTTTTTGTTCGCCAACTAAGTTTTGAGTTGGGAACCGATTCAAAACTCGGCTGGCTTTTTTGTTCGTGATGTGAATTGGTCGTGAACGGAGGCGTTTGCAAACCAAAGTTCCACTGTACTATGTATTACAATATATGCACAGACACAAACATACACAATACATACAGGTGCAAAGTAATGCCCATATCTCTTAATTCTTTCACAGAGAGTAATGGAGATATTATGTCCTGGCCAAATCTGTCATAAATAAGAACCTAAAATGGAAACACAAATAATATTAAGACATACATTATGTATATAATCTTAATACACTCTGTGTATGCTCTTTTCCCACTAACACTTATTATATAGTTAATATTGCAGATAGTCCTCAACTACCTCAAAATATGGTATTATACAGCTCTTTCGTTCAAAAAGTAAGGACACCTTTTATTTAAATAAAGGAAGGGATGAATTTACAGAAAGGATAAAACAGTAAGTTAAACAGTTTTAGTTGCAATATTAAGAATAGTTTTGAAAATAAATGTTCTTCGATGTTTATAATTCATTTTTTATACAGCCTTCATCAAAATTTCAGGCCACCTAATTTTCAATTGACATTTTTTTTCTATTTACCTCTTTGTTTTTCACAAATAACAATTGTTCCACCATGTCACCTTATTGGCTAGAATTATAAAATATATTTTTCAAAAACATAACAAGAAGGTTAATTTGATAATATAAATTATATTGGATAAAAGATCAATTTATGACTTACTTTCCATACTGGTTCACCTGTAGTGTTTTTAACAGGTGGCACATTAAAATTCAACATGCGCTTCAAAGCCCCTGAAAAAAGAAAGAGTTTCGTTTTATTTATAATGATCACAATCTTAAAATATTTATATTGGGGGGGGGGGAATGCAGAGAACAGGTCTGTAGTCTTTTGAATATGCTATTACCAAAATGCTTCTTTTAAACTAAAGGACTAGAGGAATTCTTGTTTATGGACATTAATATCTAAAACAGAGAACTATAAAGGAAATGAAAACATATGCAAATATTTAGGTATACAAATGTCTTGGTAAGCCCTTGACACCATCTTTAGCGGATGCAGCAGGCAGAATAAATGCAATTGGAAGATCTACTCTATGTACAAGTAGTCCTTGCTTAGGTTAGTCACAAGTTGTGACTGGGAACTCTAGTCTGTTGTTAACCATTGCAACTGCTAAGCAAAACATCATGTCGCTGCAACAGGTTTACAACCTCACTTCTATCAGTTGTTAAACAAATCACAGTGGATTGTTAAGTGAGACATCGTATGACTGTGACTTGTGATTTTACAGCCAACTTCTAACGACTGCTTGTTGGAAGTGAGTTGGGAACCATGCAAATATAGATCATTTGACTGCAGGACACTGCAACAGTCATACTCACAAAATGCCTGAATGTTGATTAGGACTGCAGGGATGCTGTGATAATCAAAAAATGTGAGGACTAGTTGAACAGTTAATTTTACAGCATTGTTGTAACTTTGACCGGACACTTAAATAGGCCCATTATTAAATGAGTTCTAACTGTACAAACCTTGACTGTGATACTGTTAAATCCAGAAAAGGTTCTCTACTATATTCTATAGTATTCATCATTATTTAATATAGGACAATTATCTTATTTAACCAGTCATTACATTTATCAAGTCCTTCAGAAATTTCAGTTGAGAAAAAGGCAAAAACCAACTATTCAAAAGATTACCAACAAGAAGAAAAAAGGGTTCACGTGTAATTTATATTCACAGTTCTTCATACCAGTAGCAATGTAAAGAGCTAAAGACAAAGGGGGATTTGTTTACAAGCCTGGATTTTTTTATTATAATTATATGGAAAGAAATAAGTAGATTGTTGTCTTCTTCTATTGCTCTCCTCATATTGGAGGAGACATTTATAAAAACCATGTTTATCTGTAGACCTTCCCTTTTATGGTAAGCACTTAATCATGCAGAAAGTGCCATTGATATCTTTTTTTCAATCAACAATTTGTTGTTGTTAGTTGCGAAGTCGTGTCCGATCCATCACGACCCCATGGACAACATTCCTCCAGGCCTTCCTGTCCTCTACCATCTCCAGGAGTCTATTTAAGCTTGCACCGACTGCTTCAGGGACTCCATCCAGCCACCTCATTCTCTGTCGTCCTGTTCTTCTTTTGCCCTCAATTGCTCCCAGCAACAATTAGGGGAGAGCAATAAAAAGTATACCTCCTTCACATTATTATATAATAAAATAATTAGGATAGAATATACCAAAAGTCAAATTGGTCAGGATAAATTTTTAACAGGCCTATCTTGGACTCTTCCATTAAAGTCCACTCAGGCTCCTCAGGAATCAAATTGACAATATACACTAGACCTGCCATGTTTTATCAGGCCTTTGAGGGTCTAAGGAGATGGTTCACTGAGTACTTCTAGGATAGGAAAATGATTTACTCAACAAGTTGTAAGTCTTGGAACAGTGATCCCACTGCATCTAACAATGTGGTTGGGTGCTCAACCTCCATTCTTGGCAGTGAGTTTTCAATGGACAGGAAGGTAAACCCATCTGGCACTTTTACAGAGAAAGGTATGAGTCTACTTTTAGCATAACCTCTTTCATGCCATCAGAGCAAGTTGATTATATTTTCTACCCTCTTCCCTATACTGACATCCCCATTTTTTATGTTTGTTTAGTTTATTATTTATGGCATCTATCTTTATGGTGTTTCTCTCTTCCATCTACCCAATTACTATGACAGAAGGACTGCCCACATTTTTCTGTTTTGTCTTCAACGAAGTCCCTGTTTCTGGCAGGCTGTGACGTTCAGGATTTCCAAAGTTTTAAGAGTGTTCTTTCAACCTGTCACCTATTACATTTCTACCATAACTAATTGCCATGATCTTTGGATGCAGTGGCAAGCAATAATGGGACCTGTGATCAGGCACACCTAGAAGACATCAGATTAGACCAAGCATTGTTAGCTATAGTGCATAAAAGGAGGACCCTGGCTTCATTTCAAGAACTACTATATATGAATATGAATCAAGAAGTCTATGCCCATTATTTCTTGGGATAATAGGTCTTTAGAAATCTTGCTTGTTTTGGGATATTACCTTTTTTGATGTAAGAAGCTCAACATTCTTATTTTCTTTATTACAAAATAAAGCTTATTTACTAGACTTGTATTCCCCTATATATAAAATTTCTTGGCATATATAAATCCACATACGTTTAATATTTCTAGTTATGTTTGCATTTTAGAGCAACTTCTGGAATGAAGGTTTCTAACCAAAATGGATCTGTGGGAATATTGATGAATATTCATAGAAATGGCCAAATTATACCAGTCCTACAGGGAATACACAGATTGCCAGTTTGTTTCTAGGCATGATTCAAGATTTAGGTGACATTTTTAAAACTTAATTTCTTGATACCTTAGGATTTGTCTCCTTCCATACTGTCATCTTACTAAGACATGACAAAAAGCCCTTGTCTATGTCCCAGTTGGGGCAAGAAAAATAACCTTTTATGGTCACAACTAAGCTTTGGAATATTGTATCTTGGGAGGCTAGGCTAGCACCCTCTCTGGCATTTTGCCAATTGGTCAACATCTTACCTTTTAGTAATATATGATATTTTCATTTTCTTCAAATGTTAGAAAATACACTCTTTGTATCTACTTTGTAAATTTATTTAGTAACTTTATTAGTCTTTTTTTGTCCCAGTTAAATATTTCAACTTTGTAAATGTCTTTGAAAAGTCCCTATACAAAGGTATAGCAATTATGGATTCTCTTGCAGGTTACTAAATTGATGAGAGCAAGAAAGATATATCCTAAAAATCAAAGCACACCATGGAAACCGCTTCCAAAAGCATATTGAAACAAATTGACAAAATGAGTTTGATATGGATTAGTGCAAAATGAGATTAAAGTTATATGTTAGCTCCATATAATTTAATTGTTCTGAACTGGACACATTCTTCCTTGTTCTGTAGCATAATAGCAAGTAATGTTTACTTCTAAGCTCAACCTCTGACAGCATACCTGACATGGAGTTTATCTGAATTTTTTTTTACCTACGATGTTGGGCTATAAACCAAGGTATAAAATCAAAGTCTCATAATTTAACAGTAGAAGTAGAGATGCATTGTCTATCTTGAAAAAAACCCACCTGACTCTAATGCAACTTTCCTCACCCAAATGATTTCCAGATGGTTTAGATGACTAACCCATAATCCCAATGAGCATAACCACTGTTGGATGGGAATGATAGATGCAGCCATCCACCAAATTTGAGGGCATCTGGTTGGGGAGTGCCCCTTAAAGCACCCTCTGTTTTACAAACTCCAAGTACATGTTTCTTATAAACAATTCACTTTTATATTTTCAAATTGTCTTGTTGATTTTAAACAAGATTTTAAACACCATCCTAAAAATTAATCCAGGTATTCCTTTCTCTCTGAAACAATTTTTTTTGCAAGGCAGTACAGGTAGTCCTCAAATTACAATCACAATTGTGTGGTGGCACAGTGGTTAGAATGCAGTACTGCAGGCTACTTCTGCTGATCGCCGGCTGCCAGCAATTTGGCAGTTCGAAACTCATCAAGCTGAAGGTTGACTCAGCCTTCCATCCTTCCGAGGTCAGTAAAATGAGGACCCAGATTGTTGGAGGCAACAGGCTGACTCTGTAAACTGTTTAGAGAGGGCTGTAAAGCACTGTGAAGCGGTATATAAGTCTAAGTGCTATTGCACCCAAAATTTATGTTGCTAAGTGAAACATTTGTTAAGTGAGTTCGTCCCATTTTATGACTTTTCTTACATCTGTTAAGTGAATCACTGCAGTTGTTAAATTAGTAACACTGTTGTTAAGTGAATCGTAACAATCTTCCCTCTTGAATGTGAACCAGTTGTCAAAGCATCCAAATACAAATCACATGACCATGGGGGGGGGAATGTTGCAACAGTCATAAGTGTGAAAAATGGTCATAAGTCACTTTTTTCAGTGCTGTTGTAACTTCGAACGGCCACTATGTGAACTGTTGTAAGTTGAGGGCTACCTGTTCTGGTGGAAGGCCGGCTTCCCGTTTTGCACCATGCCCTTAAACTTTAGCCCATGAAGTCCTTCCTAGCCGATAAATCTCCAAGGCTACGGGAAAACGAAAATAAAGGAAGGCCTCCAGAAGCACCCTAAGCAGGAGGCACAAGGGACATCCCAGTAGAGGGCACCCCGGTAGTGGGGGCTCCATCAGGCTGGGCATGCCCGCCCGTTCGCTCTCACGACAGGCAGAACACAGTTCTCTCACATAAAAAGCACCAAAGCAAGCTACAGCGAGACGAAGGGAGGGCCGCAATTCCACGAAGGAGCCTCCTTGGAGCCAATCCCGGCTTCAAGAGACCGAAGTAAGTAAGGCGACCAGACCACACAATCCTGCGGGCGACTTAACGCCGGTCACTCACCGGTCTGCTTCTCCCGGATGCTGGCCGCCATCTTCCCCTGGTGTTCGGGCCGACTCCGCCCCTCTCACCGCCGCGCCATCACCAGCCCGGCAGACGTGGCGCGCCAGAGGACTACGCGGGTTCTTGCGGGCGGAGTCTGCCGAACTCTTGTTCGACCTGTCGCCGCTGATGCCGTTGACCCGGAGGTTGCTTCCTTTGAGAAAGGGAGAGAGATGCCGCGTCTTAGCAGACCGGCGTCCCCGTTCTGCTTCTTGAGGAACGGGCGTTGGGATTTGGCATTTTCCTGTCGTGTTCTGCGGCTTGTTCCGGACATTTTTCACTTTGTTGGCCACAGTTGGCCGGATGGCTGTGCCGGACGGCTGGATTGATAATCCTCGGCACTGTTTTATGGGATTTTCCAGTGTGAAAGCGGATTGGCGCATTTAAACTTTCATTCCTGTCCAAACCTATCGCTTCAATGCTTTTAGGGAATTTAAAAGAGCTGTTAATCGTTCGTTCTTCTCCAATACGTTTACAACTAACGGACCTTGCGCCTGCGGGAAAAACGCTAGGATGATGGTGATGATGGCAACATTCTTACAACTGGAAAGTATGCGTAGACTCTTCTTCTTTAAACCAGGGGTCTCCAACCTTGGCAACTTTAAGCCTGGAGGACTTCAAATACCAGAATTCCCCAGGCAGCTTTAGTTGTCAAGATTGGAGACCCCTGCTTTAAACGTTAGCCTCACTTATTATTGCACCTTAAAATGGAAGCAAAACTGCAACTTTTCCGGATGCTAACTAAATCCCTTTACCTCTTGATTTTTCAGGATAGCTGAGGTCTGACTGGAACTGGATTTAACATCTGAAGAGTTAGTTTCCCATACTTATGTCGAGGCAGGCATTGAATGCAATTGCTTCAGGAATAAAACGAAAGACTAGAAGATCATATTTGTCTCCCCAAAATACCAAGAATGATTTAAGTTGCACTCTTCTTTCTAGCAGTGGTTAATTATCCCTGCATTTCACAGGGAATTTCTGTAACTGAAGCCTAATTTCTGAGCATTAAATTTATGAAGATAGGTAGATTAAGTATTTTTGTAACAAATCTCGTTTTTATATCAGAATAGTTGGGATCCAGAGGTTTTCTCATCTGTAGCAAAAATTAACACCCGATAGCTGATTTCCTTCAAAGCAATTTACTTTTTAAATAAATGTCTGACATTGATAATAAATCAAAGGAAATTGAAGCAAAATGAAAAAAGCAAAAGGGGAATCGGAGTTCCACCTGAGATTTGGATTTAGTTTTGGTATAGACTCAGGTACAGCCTTGAATCTAAACAGCACTTTTCCAGATTTGGCTGATGTACTTACTACCTGCACCATTTTAGAATGAATCTTTTGGCAAAATGACTTTAGTCATATTTCATTTTGATAAAAATATATATAGTGATGACACAGAAGCTGTGTTCAGACAATTGCAATAGAAAAGCTTTTATTGGATCATGTAACTCCCTTGTTAGAAAATGCTTTCTTAGCTTCCATTCCAGGCAAAATCCAAAACGTTGGTTTTGATTTCTAAAGACCTATTAACTCCTACATTTTTAAATTAGTTTTTCTACATAGGTACTATAAAATTTTCAGTAAAAGGCCTTTGTTAGAATTAAAAGCGGTTTTGGTAAAAGAGTCTTGTCTTTATCCGCTCCCATTCTGGAATTCTTTGTTGTTTCTAGAATTATTTTTTGTCTAATTACTGTCTGGTCATAGCTGTTCTAAAATCTTAGATTTCTGAGCAAATTACTGAATGTGGAAACAAATAACTTTTACATACATTTTAATATAATTCCAGCTTGAAAAATGAACCAGGAAGTTTATTTTTCCTTGCTGTGGCTTCACACCTTCACTAAAAGGCAGAAACAGGCCAATTTCTTACAAATCGATTATGCAACTTGGCTGCACATATGCCTTTCACTTTTAAAAGGCCTAAAAAACTTAAATCAAAAATATACTTCACACTTAAAGGTCAGTTTGTCACATTTATGGAATGCTGGAAGAGACATTTGATCAGGCAAAAGGAATTGGATTGGCACCCTATTCTAATCAAATATTTTCTTATAGCATATGGGTTCTTTAAAAATCAATCACTTATAAACTATTTTATATTATTTTTAAAAACAATTTTAAGTGAAACACCCCCCTCCCCCGAATTGGGTCTTGACTGGCTTTAGGGTATCTGAAATTAGTGGGACTTAGGTTTCAACTGAACTTTTCAGAATATGCTTGCATCTGGATGTAAGTTATTGTAATACTGGTAGAACAATTCACTTTGAAAGTGTTAGCATGGTTAAGTTTTCACTTTCAGACTAAATTCTTTTTGGTGAGACAGTGGCAACTTTAAACCACCTTTGCACAGTCTTTGGAACAATAATTATATATTATTATTTTCATGCATTCAAAAGAAACTATATTATCCTTCTGAAGTTTTTATTTGGACATGGAAAGTACATCAGTAACATTTGATCAAATTGTGATATATGTCTGTCCATCCACCCACCAATCTATCCATTCTTTATAGGTTTATCCCACATTTAATTTTGTCATTAGATTCACAATGTTTAATGATTCTCTAAAGAATTTGGGCCAACAGTACTTAAGGAAAATCCTTGATTTATTGCACTTTACATGGAGATATATATATACACACATACATACGCACACAAGACAGTTCTTCTACCGTTCTACAAGTAACTTAAAAGCAAAGTACAACAGACATTGGAAGTTACAAAAGGCTTTTTGAAATAAGTTTCACACAAACAATAATTTACAAATTTATAACTGTACACACGATTTATATTCCACTTTGTTTTCTTAATGCTAATTTTCATCTTTCAATAGTACGCATTTCCTTTTTCACATGTGTTTTTCTCAATAGATACTTGTGTTAGAAGAAATATTAGTGAATCCATGAATCTTATTTCAAGTACCTGAGCTCAAAAGGAATACTGTTGCCCTGGGATGACACACATTTCTAAATCCTATTAATTTACAGTGTTTCTTACTTCTCTGTTATATTCAGTAGATACAGTATTATACAGTCTAGCAAAGTTCAAATTCAAGTACTACATAATCGGAAGAATGTGTGATACTCACTCTGTACAGATAAATTACATTGATGATTAAGGCATATCTTATTTCCTTACACTCCATCCCAATAAACTGCTACAAAATTTTGCTAGATAATAGAAACACATGGTAAGAGCAAATAATGGATGATAAGAAAAATATCCAATATCAATCATGACACATAAGCACCATCGACTTTGGGCAACAAAGGGAATCTCAATATTTATATATTTATAGAGTACTAGCTTATTACCCGGCTTTCCCCGGATATTTATGTGTGACTCAAGTTATGGAGTCCTCTTCCTGCTCATCTTCTTTCCCCTCCTCTTGGTGACAGTGGGGCAATCACTGTCTCTCAGCCCAGCCT
>JANHJO010009511.1:10852-23845 GCA_032468235.1 Pseudoxyrhopus heterurus
GGGTGAAGTAGAACTGCTGTTCTTGTAACTGTTGGGCATTCTGAGCTGTTTGAAAATGTGAGCATGCTCAGTAGAGCCTTGTTCCTGTTTGGTGTGAGTGTGCACTTTGCCACCTTTTTTCCGGGCCGTTGTGGGGTGTTTAGGGGTTTGTGATCCCGACAGAGACCGTCTCCCTACGGAAAGGTATCTATGTACTAAATTTGGGGAGGATTGGGGGAGAGCTGTAATTTTGTATAGAGCACATACAAACTTACATCCCCACCGGACTTCTCTTTTATAGATATAGATGACTATCACAAAGAAATAGGATGGTATTGCACCAATTTCACTGTAAACTAATTTGTGACAGGAGCAATAATAAACTTTGATGAGATGGAACATTCAGTAGTTAATTCTAGTTGTCCTTAACCAATATGAAATTTTGGAACAAAAATGGCTTTTTCATCAACACACCCATCCATATTTTAGCATTGTTGATAATTCTGATTTATGTTACTACCTTGTTTCCACTAGAACCAATAAGAAATTAGGCAAAATATAGCCCTTACGTAGAAAAACCATGACCAGGAGCAAAGGTACCAATTCTGTACATTTGTAAGGTATTTCTCAAATATATCTTCCTTAAAAGCAAATGAATACTGAAAAGCACATTAAAAACACGTTCTAGTAAAGGTGTGGCGATTTGTTATTCAAAAAGCTAATTTCTCATTAGACACATTGAAAGCTCTTAAAAAACTACAGATATAACCATGTTATTCACTCACACCAAAAGGCTATTTGTATGTGACAAAGTAGAAACTTCACTAAAAACTTTTTGTCTATAGCTATATCTTGTAAAATATCTATAATGTTGTGAAATGTGAGAATTACTAACATTTAATTCTGAAAATGTTTTTGAACTGTTGATAAGCAATTTTGCTAACCAATATACAAGAAGTATTTAGTCACCCTTCAGAAAGTTTCCCTTGTTCAATTGTCACACATACTCCTTAAACATCAAATTGAATTTTGTAACTGTTATATTAATTCCACCAGAAAGCTAAAATATTCTAATTAATTCCAACATACAATCAAAGCCTCAGTGGAAATCAATAAACCTCAAAGTAGTAAGATTTTAAATTAAATCTGCCAATTTCTCAAAAATGCCAAGATAAAAATCTCACTTTTCAAATGAAAATGTAAAATAACCATATTAACATGAAACACCTTCTAGGCAACGTCATATATAAGACTATGAGTTCTAGTCCTGCCTTGGGCTGGGTAACGGTGGGTCAGTCACTTTTTCTCAGTCCTAGGAACTAAGCAATTGTGGGATACCTGCAGGGATTTGTCCAGATAGTCTCTGAGAATCAAACATGATCAAATGGAAGGAAAAAAGTATATCAATAAAATTACCTCCAAGTTATTTACACAAGCATAGTACTTGTGGAGTATTCAAAAATATGCACAATAACCTGTTTTTTAAAAAGCAAAATAAATTACAAAATACCACATATAGGCAATCCTCAACTAGCAGCCATTTGTTCAGCAAAAGTTACACTGGTCTTGCACAAATTATGACTGGCCTTTGGCCCTTCCAGCAATCCTGCAAACATGATTAAAACCTGAGTACTTGGCAACCCTTTTGCACTTAGTGGGTTGCCAAGCATCCTGTAATCATGTGATCAAAAGTAAATGGGGAAGTTGCAGGGAGGCTTGCAAATTGTTGGAGTAAGTCACTGCATCACCCATACCCCTCCCAGACCCCGTGCAACACCTCTCATGGACCCTTTCCCACCTGGCAGCAGCTACTTTCCTGTCTGCCACCTTGGGGCTTGCACTTTCCCTTTGGTTGTGGGAAGCTGCCAGGAAGTTACCTCATCTAACAATTGTGGGATTCATTTAATAACCACCAGGACTTCAGGAATTGCCTTTGCTAAGCAATGCAGTTGTGCTTTACAGCCACATTCCTTAGCAATGGAAATTCCAGCCCCAATTATTGTCATAAGGTGAGGACTACCTGTAAATTGTAAACTTGTAATATAGTTTCTGTCATTGATCCATAAGCTTTGTCTGGTTGGGTAGCCAGAATTTAACTTAATTCACACTGAGGAAAGAATTTGAATCAAATGTTATCTCAATCAAACCGAAAACAAGGCCCACCAAACTGCTTGTTTACAGAAGAGGACTGAATTTGTGTAATACTGAAATAGGAGAATCTTCAGAACTAAATAGATTTCTGAAAGCCAGGAAATAAATGTTCCCTTTCAAGCATATTTTTTATTCTTTAATATAAGAAATTGAAATTTGTGGTTAGAAACTGTGGGAGTAGAAACATTCCATCCATTCTGCTGAAATATTAACTCCGTCATGCCTTGAGCGCTTCCTCTACAGATGAATTCAAGTGGTTGAAATAAATATCCTGTACCTACTGTAAGCTTTATTTCAAATCACTAATATACATGCTTGCCAAGGATGAAAACTCTATTAATGATCACTATATTCTGATATATAATTTGCTAAACATTTCAGAATAGGGTACACTGTATACTTTTCACCCACACAATTTTCAATAATTGAAATTCAAACAATTTAGAATAGCTTGGATAAGCTCCGGAAGTTTCTATTGTGCAATTTAATAAGTGACGACAGAAATTATTTTTAAATGATAAACTACTGTGATTAATCTTTCAGCTCAGCACAACCCATCAAAACCAACAGGGAAATGTGGCCCAGGGGAAAACAGATATTTGCTTTTTTTCTCCTCCTAGTAAAAGTAATGTCATATCAATTTGAATTAAAGCCATTTAAAGGAGTTGGTGTATCCATACATGTGTGTGAAAATGTTGTGTGTGTGTATAAATTATTCCATCACCTATTTCATAAGATATAATACTCTACTATATGGTGTATCTATAATGCATCCAACATAATAGATTTTAGAAAAATGAAATCAAATGCATAATCTTTCTAGTTAAGCACCGAGTAGGGAATAGCATTTCTAACTTTGGTATTTCTGGAACATATATAAAGCTAACTCATCTCATCCTTCTTCTAAAGATCTCATTTAAATCAAATGATATTTGCTTCAATTTGCATAAATGTGAGGATAATTCTTAAAACATCTATATACATTTTCTATAGTATGCATATCTTGTAGAAGATAGTTTCAGAATGAAACATCCTATTCCAGGTTTGAAATAGCTGCTTTAGTCTAAAACAGACTGAAGTTTAGACTTCTCCCAATATAGCCAGAATAATGCTAGAACCCCTCTGGCAAGGGTGGAACTGTTGTTTCAAGGGAAAAGCACTTCTATGTCCAAACATCTCTAACTGAAATAATTAAACTGAGTTAACAAACACATCTGATGCTAATTATAGCTTTTCTGAATATAGAATTCCTACAATGCAGTTTTTAAAAATAGTTTTATATTCAAAACTATGTATTTTTTAAAAAATTAGAATGATTACAGAACGGAAACACAGTTACTTGGGCATAATCCCACAAATGTTCAAAGCAGAGAAGATAACATGAGGTAATCTTTAGTTTTTTCATGTTTATAATTAATAGCTAGAATACTTTAAAGGAGTTTGTGTGTGAAATTAACATCTCCTGAATCAGAAATCCACATAAATAAACCCACACCTCAAATCTTTACACAAAAACACAATATATAAAAGTTGATATATTATAATTTGGAAAGGGTTCCTGAATGCATTTGCAGAAGTTTCGATGTGTAACATTTATGATATAAAATGGAGGGTACACCACAATCTCAAACAACCAGTTACTTGCTGGTTTGGCCAAAAAATCAAAACCCAGAACAAATATAATGCAAAATTGATTTAAAAGCTTTGCTTGCTCATCATTTTGAAACACTGTTCAAAATGTAAAGACTGAAATTATGCATTTCCATGATCAAGTTTTAAACCTGCGAGGATGAATATGTATGTTTTCCAGTAGGCAAATAGCAAGCTTCTTGTATGCTTCATCATTCAGTTTTCAGTATCCATTGTAGTGACTAACATACTCTTGTCTGTAATAGGGCACGTCGGATGGCAATATCCAGAACTTTTTTAAAATTCTCATAAGATTTTGTTATTGGAAGCTGTAAACAGTTAAGGTCTCTCTTTCCGATGGGATATTTTATATGCCGAAACATAACTGAAGGGTCAGGATCAAAGCCAATGGGTGGAATACTGCGGATGCCAGTTGCAAATACTAAGATATCCTCTAGAGTTACAGATGACTCACCACCTACACCAAGAAATATGAAGATAGTTTTGAAAAAGCCATTGTAGTTAATCAAAATATAAAATTAATTAAGAAGTTACAGATGAAATGGAATAACAACATTTTGACTTCAGGAAATTGTAACTGCAATATAATGTAAAATAAAAGTGCAAAACAAGCCTTTCTCCACCAATAGTACAATCTGATGTTTCTTATTTTATAGATACAAAATATATTTCAAAAGTTCAAAATTCTAGAAGTAGGCAATATCCCATTTTCTTACCTTCTGTCTCCTGTAAGTAACCCATCCAGAAATCAAGGCATCTGGCCTTGTCTGCTCCTGATAAACAGTGAATTGTAAAGAGATCACCAAGAAGTTTTGCTGAAAGTTTCTCGGGTTTGTGACATAATATACTACAGAATGCATCGGGATTCATTTGTATTTTTTCCAAAACACCAAGTGTTTTCAAACCTTGTCTAAAGCTTTTGGGGAAATAGAGAGAGAGATGCAAAGAAAGAAACAGCTATGAGTCATTAGTGCTGTTTTTTTTTTAATAATTAAGTTTTTTTAATCTGGACATTACCAAATTTATTTATTTTATTACAGATTCCTCTTAAAGCAAAAACGTACTAGCTAATCTCTATTAGCAAGAGGATTTAAAATTATGTTTACTAAAATGATTCCTGTGATTGCTTCAACTAGAAAGGCAAGCTCACATATTCTTACTCATAGCTTGTATTGATTCATATTCCACCCATATGTTCCAAATCTATTAAAATCTCTTGAAATATATTAGAAGGCTTTATAACCTTTTGTTTGAATAACTTATGATAGTTGAAACAATCCTCAAAGGATTTCTGAGTGTTGAGTTACAGGTTTTTTACTCTACTCCACATTTTAACAAAATTATTAATTTTTTAATACTACCTTATTAAAGAGAAAAAAAAACAATTTGGTGAAAATAACTAAGACATAGTGAACAAACATTTTAATGTATACCCACAGGACATCATATAATATTTTCTTGCAAAACAGTTGAAATGAGTCTTAATTAGTTAAAAATTTAAAAATGATAGGAATGATTTCCACAGCAAGCAAACCTTTCAAATGGTAAAAGAGTTCTTTTGATGACATGGTGGTTCAGAATCTCAGTCACCAATATATTCTTATCACGTAGTGCGGTTATAGGTTTCAAACATCCAATAGAAGCAAGATAGTCAGAGCAATCACTTATTGCTGATTCTAAGCTGCTCAGTGTTGTGGCAGATTTTATCTATAGAAAAAAACCAAGCATATTTGCACCATTAATGAACCATTCAAACTAATACATTCCCTGGGAACCTGTTCTCTTCCTCCCACCATACTTCCCCAGGTCTGTCACCACCATAATACTATGCTCCATCCCATCTCCCCAGTGGCAACCCCATCCCCAAATGTAGGCCCCCCAATTCTCAAGGCCAAAGATTTCCTCCCACTGTCTTCTACAACCATCCCTGGGAGGGGAAGCAAGGTACCATGAGGCACTTTAACTTCACTAGTTCTGTATCACAATGATACCCAGTAACCATCTCCCATTCCACCACTAGCCCTTACAGGGTATCCCGGTCCTGTTGCTCTCACCAATTGGTAGAGAGCTCATTCATTCCTCATCAAGTTCTCTTTTGGCTCTAACCCAGGGGGAAATCAGTCCTCAGTCCACAGTGGAAAACCAATATGCAAGAAATCAAGGCTCTTAGCTAAGATGGAGGCTACGATGACATGATCTACAGTTGCTTTCTTCCTCCTTGGGGCTATCAGGAGAATAAGCAAAATGATCTGCATAGTAGAGGGGGTAAACAATAGTCTTCCACTGTATGTAACACCTCTCTGCCACCCTTATACCTCCAAAGCTTCAGCATCCATCAGTGATAAACAGATGGTGCAGGAAGGAGCCATGCCCACAACCACTGTTCACAAGTGCAGTTGGTATAACCAATATGACCAGCAGACAGAACAAACACAACACAACCTCCAGTGTGACCTGAACAGGTCCCTGAGGAACAGACTGAGCCAGTGTGAAAAAAACCCACTGTCATGTTGAAAAAACCGCTGCCAGATCCACAGATGCATTTCAGCTTGGTAGGCAAGACTACTGCTGCGGAGTGGTTCATCCTGCAATCTGCTCCTTCAGCCTGAACAAGTCCAAAAATAGCCCAAGCAGGTCTACAAGTCTAACTTCCACCTAGGTAAGTGCCACCTCACTCAAAAATATCCTTCAATACACTGCAACACACAATCATGAGGACAGCCCATCTGTGACTCTCTCTCCTCCTTCTCACTGGAAGTTTATATGTCCTACTGTTTTACAGAGCAACTACTTACCTTCTTTATTGCCTGCAAAACACCTATATCAGCAACATCTTCTACTGTTGGCTTCACATTTTCTGTGCCATAGACGAGGCAGTGAAACAAGGTTTTGGAAAAGAAGCTAGGAGAGGAGCCTCCATGAACCAGAGAAACTGCAATCATTTTTCCTGCTTCATAGTATAAATTATCTTTAAGGGCTGCAAGTACAAATGGTATATTACACTTACTGAATACAATTGATAGAAACTTGTTTTAATATGAGAAAAAAGTTAGACCAAAATCCATTCCATTCCTTACGATTCAGTCAGAACTGAAGAAGTTTCTTGGATGAGAAGCAAAACAAAAAAAGTCTGGTTGCCTTTTGAAACGCATGTTTGGAACAACCATGTCCTGGATGATTGAGAATCTGCATGGACATTTAGATCAAAACCTAGTATTATTTTTTCTACATAATTTAGTTATAATTAGAAGCCTATAAGGCCCAAAAGAGGGCTCTTTCATTTCTTCTGAGAATTAGATATAAGCTATGATTTGTTTGTGAACTTGGACATTCAGTTTAGAATATGAGAATGGAATCAGCAAAAATAATATCATTTCTGAAATTTCATTTGTTATATTTATGATATTTATGATTCCTTTTAATGTGTGCCCTTTGCTTCTTAAAGTTATTACACAGTTGACTACTATTCCCTGTTGAGTTAGAAATTCTGTTCTGAATCCTTAAATACCATCACTATATTTCATTGAATAAAACCTATATTAACTATTTAGGCATATAGGGCCTAAATTATAAATGCCGTGTTTTCCCAAAAATAAGACCCAGCTTGATTTTTAGACTTGCGCCCAATATAAGCCCTACCCCAAAAATAAGCCCTAGTTAAGACCCCGCCCACTGTTGCACCTGGTTGCACAAGGTGGGGCAAGGCGCACAGATAAAAATCAAGCTAGAGAGGGATGGGGGGTGGGTGGAGCTGCCCCACGTGCCCTGTACCTGCTTACCTTAGCAAAGTTGTAGCCAGGCCTCCCATGCCCTGACACCTGCCTCACCTTGCCGGCTCACTACTTCTGCAGCCACTTGCCGCGGCTTGCACGCATCGCCCCCGGTCTCTGTTTTGCCATCAGAGACCTTCAGGAAAGGGCTTTTCAGCTGAGATACGAGCTCTGGATTGACATGCGTGGCACCCCCCGGCCTCCGTTACGCCATGAGGCCTTCAGGAAAGGCCTCTGCAGCTGAGAAATGAGCTGTGGATTGACAGCAAAAGGTCTGACGGTGAAATGGAGCCTGCAGGGCACTGTGCACATCAACCTGGAGCTTGTTTCTCGGCTGCAAAGGCCTTGCCTGAAGGCCTCTGATGGTGAAATGGAGGCTGGGGGGTGTCGCGCACAAGTGGGCTGGTAGCAGCCAGGTTTCTGATGGGCAGGGCTCTCGGTGCCGCCGCCGTGAGTTGAGACACTGGAAAAGACATCCCCCGAAAATAAGATCTAAATAAGATCTAAAATAAAATAAAAATAAGACCAGGTCTTATTTTTAGGGAAACGTAGTATTATTATTTATAATAGTTATTATAAATAATAATGGCAAAACAAGTTCTGTTTGAGCTCTAACTTCTTTAATTCCTTCTATTATTGCATACCCCCCAAACCATTATAAGAAATGTGTTTTTAAAGCCTGGAAACTACCCAGGGAAAAATGTTGACTTAGCATGAGCTGAGCTGAGGTCAACAGAGGAAATTGAACTATAAGTACAGTAGGCTTGGTTGCTTAATGACTGTTTGAATTTACAAGACACTCAGAAAAAAATATTTACCTCTCCTTGAAGATATACCTGGCACCCCCCTCCCCGATCATGTAGTAGCATTTTCGATGCTTGGCAATCTATTGGCAATTATGACTGGTTGTTAAGCATCCTGTGTTCATGCACAATTAATTACCATCTGCAATCTTCTCTGTTGGCTTCCCCAGAAAGTCAATGGGGAAGCCAGCAGAGAAGATTACAAGCTGCTGCCACCAGTAAAAGGGAAACTCCCCTCCATGAAGAAGGGAAACTCCTGTCGAGGCTGGATAAACGATGATCTTCGGAATGCAAACTTTCCTTCAGCCCAGCACTAGATCTCACCCCTCCTCCACTGGGAAGAAGATCTGAGCTTTTCCACTCTTCCTACTATTCAGAAATATTGTGTCCGCTAGCTTTCTAGCCAGAAATCTAGCAAGCATTACATTTTTGAACAGTAAAAAGGCTCATTCCAGCCTTTCTTGCCTTCAAAAACATCCTGAATGCTAGTGCTTTTTTTGCAATTGTTCTGAATGGTATGAAAAGCCCTTTTCTATCATTCAGAAATATCACATTTGCTAGCATTCTGGGTAGAAAACTAGTGAATACAATGTTTCTGAAGGGTAGAAAGGCCGGAAAAATCCTTTCTGTTTGTTGATTTGATTAGTATATTATTGCACAATGTACCAGTAAGCTTCATTTTTGTTTTTACTGGCTGGAATAAACTGTCCTAATGATTGGTGGTGAAGAAAAGTCTATCAACATACTGAATGCTCAACTAACTCTTCACTATTCATCAGGTCAGCTTATTCCAGCTAATGAAAGGAAAAAGTGATGCATTGTGAGACAATATTCTAATCAAGTCTTCACAGTTTGAAAGAATTTTTAAAATGAGCCACACCAATTCCAGCGTATTGGGAATAATTAAAACAACGTGAAACAAGACAGTATTTATCCTGAACTTGATACAAAGCTTACAATGAATTCTGTTTTGTACTTAGCCCAAACATCTGAAGTAGATATTTTAAGATATTCTAACAATATTAGAAAAAAGGCTCCTACCTCTGTCACCATTATTTATGTCTAAACATAGGTAGCAATCAAAGTTGCACCCCCTCCTGGTGTAAATTCTAAATATTTACATGTCAAGCTTACCTTGAGAATCAAAGGACAAATTCTTTGAGTGGCCCCCTTCAAATAATGATGAATTCTGAAGATGAAGCATCAGCAATTGAAAAAAATCTTCCTTTGATGAGCAACAGAGATCCACCTCTATTTTATTCCTGCAGTTTATATACTTTACTTCAATAGTGTTAGCAGGATTGAAGTTCCGCTTCTGAAATCCTTTTAGAGCACTACCCCAGATATTATGTCTGATGATATTCAATCTTGTTGGTTTGGTTTTAATCTGTAATCTTAATTCCCTCAGAATTTTGGAGACTTCTCTTTTCTGCATTCCAAGTTGCCTATTTGAATATCAAAGCATCTATTTAGGTACTTCAGCAATAATTCTGATGGTAAACAAGTATCAGGAGTATTTTATATAAAATTTATGTCTAAAATTATTTAATAGTTATAGTAATAGCCTAATTTTAGATAGGGAAGCAAAAGGATTATTCTGCATCTTAATCTGAGACCAGTTTAGGCTTATTAAAGAAGCATCTAAAATCACATTTTTATTGAGATAGCAAATGTGGGTTGTGGTATTGGTTGTAACAGAAAGTCTTAAATGGAATTCTGATTAAGTAATACTTGTATAAATAGAGTATAGCTCTTTATACCTCTTGAAAATGTGCACTGGAGTAATCTTTTTGGAATAGTGTAATCACTTCCAAATATTTGTGGGAGTGAAGTACTTCACTTCTACAACTGAGATCACTGGATCATAATCCTGTCTCATAATGGAAGATCCTGTCTATCTGCATGTCCATTTAGATTCAAAGCCTGTATCACTAATTTTGAAACAATGTGCAGGATCCTAAAAACTAAAATTGTATTTATTATTATTTTACGGTTCCCAGTAATAGAAGGCAAACTATTTTTTAAAAACCAAACTAGTAGAACCAGATGAGTCCAACCAAAAGTAATAGGAAAGTGTTGCAAGAGAGAGTGGCATTCAATGAGTGCTTCCATATACCCACTCAGTTTTCCTGGGCACAATTCTGAGGTATGGTTGGTGGATGCTCTCTCTTAAAATATTGAAGAAATTTTTATTTGTCAACTTGGTTGATCTTTCTATGAATGGAAGGAATCTTGGGGGATAAAAAAAAATTCAATAGCTATTTGAAATATGATCTAAAGAAAAGTTATGCAAAGTACCCAATTCCCCATGTTTTTTAAAACTCAGTCATTAAATGCAACTCTTTGTCAACTTACGTTTTTTTTAAAGACAAATTCCTTACTGAAGGACTGATGAAGGGAGATGGGGATAAAAATCTGTTATTAGAAGAGGAAAGATCTAGTTGTGAACATGGAGTAAAACCATTGGAGCACACCATCTTTGGGGACCTGAAGGGAAAAAGAACATCCCCAAGAATAACTTAATTTTTACCTAAGTTAGAGATTTGTTTTTACAAACCAAAAGCTGAAAACACACAAGTCCAAGCATATATATTTCATCCCAAACCTACTATGAAGGCAGTTCTTCATAATCCAAATAGTTCTATCTATAATATATAATGCATCAAAGGCTAGATTTTTTTTAAAAAATGATGTTAAATGAATTATGCTAGGTTCATAGAAAAGCTTGTTAATATTGCATAAATATTAAGAGCACATCAGTTGCTGAGAGAGCAACTTTTCTGATGGTTAAAAAAAGCTGCTTTAAACAATTTCTAAGAGATACATGGAATTCACCATAAAATGCTTGTTTTTAGCTTACAACATACATTCTGGTTAGTTATAATTGAACAAAATACAGATATGCAAGAAAGTAGCTTGAGCACAAATCTTTGGAAGCTTTTGATGCAGTACAACCAACAGTGTTGTTTAACTCAAAACTGAAGCTAATCTTCTATTATACTCGACAATTTCATGAGATATGGCTTGAATTTAACATTTTTTTTAGGATTAGTTTCAAATATTTACTATAGATAGTTAGTATGAGTGACATAACAGTATAAATTAAGAAAATAAAGCATCAATTTGTTATGATTATGTAAGAAAATGAAAAGAATGAGAGTGTATGAGCCTGAACTTACTGTAGCACATTTCAGCTTATTTATATCATATTCAACTTTGACTAGCATAAGCGCAACCTATGGGTAATATTATTGTTGTTCTTATATTCTTACTTTTATTTTGTAGACTTTAAGGCAGGGGTGTCAAACTGGCGGCCCGTGGGCTGAATGCGTCATGCATAGGCCACACCCACCCCAACTCTGTGAATGGAAAAACCGTTGCAAGAGTCACATGTCAGCAACGTGATGTGGCGAGTTTGACATCCATGCTTTAAGATAATGCATGTGTTTCTGTCTATTGTATTCACAACCACCAACTTGTGAAACAAGATTGTTGGGCTGACAGCCAGTCATGCAGCTGGTTACTATGCCTAGGAGAGGACTAGAGAACCTCATGATCTCCTAGTTTTTAGTCCAGCACCTTAACTACACCACCAAACTGGCTCTCTAAACTTTTTCACATGCTTGTGAGAAGATGGAAATCACATGCCTGATATGGATGCCAAGGTGGGATCCTGGAGACTGTCTAGGGCATTTGGGTGATGGCTCTTCCATCGAATTGTCTCCATCTGCTTTTTCTGGCATACTCAAAGAACGCTTTCGCCATTTCTGAGCACTTCCTGTATAACAAAGTAATCAAATGTGGGGTTTTTTTTTCATATGTTATTAACAGCTTTCAGTTAATTCAAGCTTTACGAGCAGTGGGTTCTTACCATTTGATTTGGCAAGGATGGTCCTACATTCAATGCATTCCCAGTTTAGCTCCAAGCTTGTTAGTGAGGAACATGCCAAATGAGTTCCACTAGAACCACAATATTGACAGCGTTTTATTTCCCATTTGCTAAAAGGAAGGAAAAATATATTATTAATTATAACAATAACTTTAATTCAACAAAGCTACATAGACAGTATCATTCTTTCTGAAAAGGAATTAGATTACACATTTATTAGGATAACAAAATATGAGTGAAAGACTAATAGCACTTTAAATTATTCTATAGGCTGCCTTTCTATCAGGAAATGAATTTATTGATACTTAATGCAACTGTTCAACTACATTTTGTTCTACAGTGCACTATTATTGAATAACTGCTAAGAAATAGGCTGACATACATTACAAATAAGAACTGTCACAGAAAAAGCTACAGCAACAAACAATCACAAACCCTTTAGAGTCTAATCTATGGGCATCTCAGTTCTACAGATAATCTATGCTGTCATCCTTAAAAGCTTTCTGAGAAAGCCAAATTTTCACCATTTGACAGAAAGCTGTTAACAATAAAACTTTAAGAAAGCCATACATAGACTTCCCATTAATTTCAAAGGGTAGCATATAGATGAAGATCCTTAATCTTTATCCTATTTCAAATAAGCATATACTTATAACGTATTTTTCAGAATATAAGACACACTTTTTCCACCCCCAAAAGTGGGTGGAAATGTCTGTGCGTCTTATACAGCAAATGTTGAAGCCCCACCCAC
>JANHJO010009514.1:52922-68088 GCA_032468235.1 Pseudoxyrhopus heterurus
GTATTTATCCATGTTGTGAGCCGCCCAGAGTCCTCTGGGAGTTGGGCGGCATATAAATACAATAAATAAATAAATAAGC
This sequence comes from Pseudoxyrhopus heterurus, assembly GCA_032468235.1. NCBI lineage: Eukaryota > Metazoa > Chordata > Lepidosauria > Squamata > Pseudoxyrhopus > Pseudoxyrhopus heterurus. The sequence goes on from JANHJO010009514.1 coordinate 53,002, forward strand.
GTTGGACTACCTTCAAAATCCCATCAAGGCAATTGGCCTCTGTCTCCCTTCCTGGGACATGGCTGCCCACCTGACTGGGCAAATCTGCTCCCTGTTTGGGGGAGGGGGATCTCCTGGCCTCAAAATCCTGCAGATCCACTGCCCAAGTCAGGCGTCCTCAAGGGGCTCCTCAGATGCTCCCCAGGACCTTGCAAGCATCCTGTCTGAGGGACCCTTGTGGCCAGCAGGTGTGACCATGCGAGAACCCTCTGAAGCCACCCCAATGACTGGGCCAGGGGCAGTGGACACTTGTCACTCTAGGTAAAGTGGGATGGGCGATGCTGTAGTCTGGGCCTGGGGACGGAGGGGTCTGCTGTGAATTGGTTCACCCCCTACCTTGCCCCTTCTCCCTGGGGCACCCCTGGAGAGGCGATTCAGGGTCCACTAGGGTTGGGCATCCCCCCAAAAAGAGCTCTAAGGTGGCCCCAGAAGGGAATGTCCAGTTCCTCGGCTCCTGGGTTTGGTTGGGCCTTGCAGCCAGCAGGGATAGGGGTCTCAAACATTGCAGAGTAGGGGGTCTACAGGTCAGTCATGTAGATGAGGAAATAGAAGGGGAACTTACCAAATATCTGGATGATACTAAACTGGCAGGAATAGCCAACACCCGAGATGATAGGCTCAAGATCCAGACAGCAACAGCAATAGCAATAATAGCAATAGCCCTGTATTTATATATCACCTATCAGGGCTTGCGACCCACTCTAAGCAGTTTACAGAGTCAGCCTCTTGCCCCCAACAATCTGGATTCTCATTTTTCCTATCTCGTAAGGATGGAAGGCTGAGTCGACCTTGAGCCTGGTGGGATTCGAACTGCTAAATTGCAGGCAGCTGGGAGCTGAATACTTAATTACTTAAGTACAGCATTCTTAACCGCTGTACCACCAAGGCTCTGAACCTTACCCCCCCACAACCAATTAGACTGGTTCCTTCTTTGATGTCACTCTGGAAGGCTGATAAACTTGGTTATGTCTACAGGCTTGAGGTTTCATGGAAATAAGGATTTAATGAGGTGGCTACATTGTATGCAACATTGATGCTCTCCCTTCTATCTTTAGGTTTGTAAAAATAATATTTAATTTTATAATATTTTTGTAATTGTCTTTTATGATTTTATTGTATGCCACCCATAGTCTGTCAAATAGATGTTATATAAATATAATTAAGCCCTGATTTGGTATTTGGAAGCTGTAAGGGACTGAATGGGTAAAATAATCCCAGTAAGACAAAACTGTTAAAAAACAAGATGGGTATTGTTCTATAATCCCATTTGTTGTTCTAGATAGAGATGCACTTTCCATGAAAGATCTGGTATGCAACATGGGCGTTTTCCTAGACTCATGACTCCTGCTAGAACTGAAGATGGAAGTTGTATCCAGGAGAACCTTTGTCCAGTTTTGGCAGGTTAGTTATTGTACCCCTTCCTGGACAATGAATCACTAAAGATACTGATTTGTTTATTTATTAAAATTATATGCCCCCCCATCTCAGAGTCCTTTGGGAGTGGGACGGCATATAAATTGTATTAATAAATAAATAAATCTCATTATCTCAAATGCACCATCTTGACATCTCTCAGACTACTATAGTTTCCTTTGTGAGCCTACCCTCAAAGAAAAGTTAAAAGCTGCAGCTCACATAGAATTTGGCTGTTTGGCTGTCCAATTTCTGAATGGTGCCAATTGATTTAGTAGAGTAAAAAAAATATTTACAAGGGTTGCATTGATTGCCAGTTGGCTTCTAAGCCCAATTCAAGAACCTGGAGATAATCCACAACTTGGGCTCTTCTTACCCTCTATTTTATCCAGATAAAATATGCTTACCTTACCTAATCTAGATTGATTGAGCTCACCCCATAAGAGGCTGGGCAATTGGAACACAGAGAATGACATCCTTGGGAGCAGCAATCTCACCTGGGAATAATATGCTTCTTGAGGCAAGGCTGCCCTCTACCCTTTTGTCTTTCTGGAAAGTAAAGTCAATCCTCTTCCCTAAAATATTTCACAGAAACATTTTAGTTAGGAAAGCAACTGATTTTATTTTGATGTTTGCATTGTTTTATAGATTTTATTCTATGTATCATAAGCAAATTTTGCTAATGAATAACACAGAATTAACTACTGCTGATGTTGAACTGCTCAATGCTTTTTCCACTAAGCATCAGTCTCCAAGACTAAAAAAGCATCTGTAAGATTCCAGTCAGTCTGTACATGCTTAGCCAAAGACAGTGTCTACACACTGTAGTAAACTATGAGCTGAGGTTTTTTCAGCGCCATTGCTTGAGAAATATGCACATGCAAAGTAACATTCTCTCAGCTTAACTTAATTCATAGGTTGTTGTGAAGAAAACAGGAGGAGGAAGGTATGTTTGGGAGGAAGGTATGTTGGATATAAATTTTATTTATTTATATTCCATTTTTCTCATTTTTACAAATAACTCAAGGTAGTAAACATATCCAACGTACCTTCCTCCTCTTGCTTGTAATGTAAAAGATGTAAAAAGTTGGTTACCATTGCATTAGGATCCTAAGAGTTTCCTTTCTGGATCTGAAAAAAAGAGCTGAGAAACTCTAACAGATGATTGGCAAAAGGACTGCAAGAAGATTGATATATACTAGAGCTCCATCAATTTAATACCCTGCCACAGTAAAGATATGTCCATCTTTCTGTTGTTTTCAACCTGGTACCTTTCACAGGTTGTAATTCACTATAATAAACTCCCCCCCCCAAAAAAAGGGTGTGTTACTAAGTGAGACAGGATTTGAAAACAAAGAGGTCTTGAAAGCACCAGATTAAATTTTTAAATTTGTATGCTGCCCATATGACCAAGAGAGAATCTCTAGGCAGCTTACAACCAAGTTAAAACATAAAAAAATAAACATAATATAAAGGTTGGGAAGTGAAAGTCTGTTCAGTTTAAGGGAGTAGCAATGCTTTTTAATAGCCCATCTGAAAAAAAATCATACCGATAGGGTTTTTTTTTTTTGAACCAATACTGTTTAATGCAGTTCCTGATTGGAAAGAATTGTTTTAATAAAGGCAGGTTATAAATAAATAGTTTTTAAAAATAGGCCAACTCTTCACACAAATGTTTACTCAGAATAATTTAATCCACACTTGTTTTAAAACATCAGATTTGCTCTTTTAACCACCTAACAGACCAACCTAAAGGACAGGCTATTGAATCCTCCAGTGCTTGCAAAACTATTACAATGAATTTTGCACCTGCATGCAAAGACCCGAAGACGAAGTCTGTCCCAAAGTGTTCCTGCAATCGAATGAAGCCCATTTCCCCATGTTAGGAAAACCCTAATTATTTTAAAACAAGGATAACCTTTGGACAGACTCTGTTAAAGAGTTGCTGGTACCTCAGGGCCGAAACCGTATCTGCAATGCCTGAAAGGTTAACTTAAATGTCAAAGATTGCAGAGCCTTTTACAGCTTAGCCAGCCCTGAGTCCCATCACAGTCCACCCCCCCCCCCTCAAAACCGGCAAGGAATCAGTGTGTAAAAATAATTATCTCGCCAGGGCCACAATCCCAAATCGCCCTAACGTTTCAGCCTTGCCTCCATTCTCTACTAGAGGTCATTTTCCCTCACGAAGGGTATTTGCAGCTCCGAATACACATTTGCGAAAAAAAACCCAGCACCAACTAGGAAGGCCCATTGCAAACTAAGTGCACTTCCTTCAGCTTAATCTTTATTCGCTGACGGACAGATAACACAAAAACGGGGCCGAGCCTTGGTGCGTGGTTTAAGAGAGGCCTGCGGGGAGAAACCCAAGCAGGTTCTCGGCTCTAAAACTCGTCCCCAAACGAGCGCACTTCGCCTGCACTGCCATCAGGCTCCCCTGTCAGTCTCAAAGCTCGCAGACGCCATTCAAAGGCATGAAGCGGACTCCAAGCGGCCGAGGCCGACGGGCGCCCGCCAAAAGCAGGGCCTCCTTTAAGATCGCCTCAGGCGCGCCGCCGGCTACTTCTCCGGAAGGTATTTCCTACCCAACCCCGTACCAAGCTCACCGGTACGGAATTGGGTGGAGGTGGGGGAGGCAACCGGAAAGAGTCACACTCCCGTCGCCTGTCCGAAGGGGTGCAGGCACGTAACAACAACACGGTGTTCCCACAACCGGCGTGCAAACTCGCGGGCACCCCGGCGAGGGAGGGCGACGGACAGACCGAGGCGGCTGCCCGACTTACCCCGTTGGCTGCGGCGATGCGGAGGATCAGCTGGATGGCCTCCTTCATGTAAAACCGCCCGTCGCCCCCCACCACCAGCGTGGCCGCCTGCCTCTCCGCCGGCTCGGTGGTGGAGATAATGCTCTGGATGAAGTTCTCGGCGTAGTGGGCATTGCCTTGGAAAACCTTGACCCGCTTGCGGAGGCCGCTGGTGCCCGGCTTCTGGTCAAGGTAGGCGGTGGTTTTGACGGTCACGATCTTCACCATGGTGGCCGGGGGTTGGCGGGCGGTTTGGAGAGGAGCTGGCTTGGCTGCAAGGCTAGCTCTACCTTTCGTAGCAGCCGCTGGGCTGGCTTTACCCCCAAGCAGCCACATCTCCTCCCACTTAAATTTAAAGTCGCAGAGGATCCTTTCCCCACGACCTGGTTAAAACGATTATAAAGCCCCAGTCTGGCTTTGCAGAAAAGCTGTGAGCAGATCCTTCTCCTCTTTTTAGTGCCCGCCTGCCCAAACATTGCCTTCTCTAGCCCAATGGCTTACAAATTTCTACACACCTTGAGACTCCTGGATGGTGTAGAAATAAGGGGAAAACTAGAGTTCATCTAAGGACAATTAACTGACTCACGTTTTCCCCCCACCTGTACCTAACTAGTGTACAGACGTGCCCTGGAAATCTTGTTAGTGTGGTCCCAGGATGTGCCTTGGTTTCTCATTCTCGGCCCATGACTGAGATATACAGGTAGTCCTCAACTTATTGACCACAATTGAGCCCAAAATTTATGTTAAGTGAGAAATTTGTTGAGTGATTTTTGCCCCATTTTATGACTTTTCTTGCCACATTTGTTAACTGAATCACTACAGCTGTTAAATTAACGCACTTGTTAAGTGAATCTGGTTTCCCCATTGACTTTGCTTGTCAGAGGATTTTAAAAGGGCATCATATGATCCTGGGACACTGCAACTGCCTTAAATGTGAGTCAATTGCCGATTACCTGAATGTAAATCACGTGACCATAGGTATGCTTCGATGACCATAAGTGTGAAAAATGTTGATAAGTCACTTTTTTCAGTGCCATTGTAACTTTGAACAGTCACTAAATGAACTATTGTTAAGTTGAGGACTACCTGTACTTAGGTGGTCCTTATCTGTACTGCCATTGGATTATAATTTCATGCCTTATTCTGACACTGTCCAAGGATGCCCAAGATGTCCAAAGATAGCTGTATCCTTAACCAAACTGCCCACCATGTCCTCAGGGAAGACCCCAAACTTTTGCTGAAAATCCCCAGGATCCATCATGCACCTGGGCAGGCCGATCAAACAGGTTGGGTCTTCCTGCAGGGAAAGTAACACCACTGAGCCAAAAGGCAACCAAGAGTGATTTTTCCATACCAATGGATCAATGTTAATATTCTCCACAATCAGATCACATCTCAACCACCCTGAGACAAAATCCAGATTTAACCTGCAGCCTTTGATATTCATTGGGCTGTTGATGACTTGGAACAGGTCATGGAAGCCACCAACTCCTGAGCTGCCCCAGACTCGACATTACTGATGGCAAATTGAAATCTCCAAGAACTAGCAGTCATAGGATTTTATTGCCAGAGAATCCAGCAGTTCAGACAGGGTAGCTACTGGGCAGAAGGGAGGGTGATACAGCAACAGCAGCAATCCCAGCTGTTTCTTTGAGCCCAGATTTATACAGACCTCTCCTCTCTCCCCTGGGCTCTCAGCTGCAGCAACACCTGAAACCCAGTGGGCATATTTTCTGAGAGGGGAACCTTACTGTCTGGGCTAAACTAGATCCCTGTAAGATGTGCCAGGTCGATGCCTTTCTCCAAGGTAAGATTGTGGACAAAGGCAGCTTTGTTGCAGAGGAACCTGGCACTTAAAAAACAATACCCACAGAAAGAATGAAGGTGTGGCAAACATCTCAGAAGTGACTTCCCTAGTTTCCTGGTAATGGTGAGGGGAGAGATGTACTGTCAGGCTTGCAAGATTCTATTAACCTTACAATAAAGCTAGTACTTCGGGGAGGGGCTTTTTGTCTGGAGTATCTTGCAAGACTAATATCAATCTTGCAAGTTCTCTCCCAAGCAAAGCAGAAGATTCTCTAGAATCTTGATTGCTCCATGGGCCGAATCGTGATGTATCCTGACGTTTTTTGCCTCTGCGGAGCCGGGGTGGGCATGGCCTGTGTGTGACGTGTCCGGCCTGTGGGCCACCAGTTTGACAGGCCTGCACTAGAGTTTTAGAAATAGCCTAATTTCTGCAGCTTCTCCTCTTCTTCCTGTCTCAAGGACATTCTCACAGGTCATTATAGACCGGGACTTGAAGGATGCTATCTCACTTACCTGCTTTCTTTGTGTAAAACTTGTGGTTTGTAGCATCTCAATTTTCTTCTCCCTGCAAAGAGGGTAAAAGTTGGCTTCCCATATGAGCTTCCTGTTTTTAGAACCTTGTTACAGTTTTATCATTGCCAGAAAGATGATTTTTTTTTTTGAGTCAAGCTTAATTCTTGGTGATTACATGGACCTGTTCTTGCAATTTCCTTAATAGTAATATACAATTATGTTGCCATGCTTTTTTCAAGAATTCCTTAATTAAGTTAATTAACCCAAATTCTCACTTAGTTTATAGACCTAGGAATTTCTTAGATATTTATCCAGGGTTATGTAAATGTTTACTTTTCCAAGACAAATCAAAATTCACTAACTGCTGTAACCATTATTTTTAGTTTAGGCTTGTTACTTCCAATCCTTTTAATTTCATCACCAAAAGAAAGAGATGGACTAAACTGTGTTGCAAAGAATGAATAATCAGTCAGACACATGGCAAGACTGTGTTGATGTCACACATTAACTTATGTTTAATTGAACCATGGCTTATGGAATTTTACCCAGTTGGGTAGACCTGAACAATAAATAATCATTGAGGCTGAGATTATTTTTATTTTATTTGTATCCCGCCTTTATAATTGTTACAAATAATTCAAGTGGCAAACGTAGCCAATGTACCTTCCTCCTCATATTTTCTCCACAACAACAACCTTGTGAGGTGAGTTGGGCTGAGAGACAATGATTGGCCTAGGGCTGCCCAGCTGGTTTCTTTGAGCCATAAACTAGCTAACTACATCTTACCGTAGCATATGTGCAAAAACAACATTCATTGGATTGAATTCTGAACAGTTATTACTGCTTCTATTCCACTATTGACATTTAACAAAGATATGATACTTAAAAGATTTGGAGAATATGCATGAATGGAAAATGGCTGTGTGTAAACATCGCACAAACAAGGGTTTAGTGTAATCAAAGACTAAAGAGGTAACATATGAGGATGAATAAGAGGCTGCAGACTGGAAGTGTGAAATAAATTCCTAGTTCCTGAACATGTCCTTTGTGTTTAACATGTAAACCTAAAAATAAAAAAGGTACGGTATTAATAATTAAGTCAGATAGGAAATTTTAAATAGAAAAGTCCAAGTTTTTGCATGTCACAGTCTACATTCTTTAAGTGTAAAGGCCAAAGTGAAATTGTTGAGCCAGTATAGGTCAGGATTATCATAGACTAGTAGTCAGGCTTCTATTGACGGACATTTTGTCATATGCATTTCTTTTTTTCTATCTGCATACTACACCAAGAGTTGGCAATGCAATACTAGCAATACACATTTTGATGATTTATTTTCTAGAAAATCTCAATATATTACAAAGTCATGATACATTCTTCCAGATTTTATAGATCTGGTTGATTTGACTTTTGGTAAGTAAGGAAGTGGAACTTTAACCCTTAAGAGCAGAATTTTTGCCCCTTCAGTATGGATTTACATGGATGAAAATTGGAAACATTTTTTTTTTGTCAGTAAGTTTATAGCAGTGAGTACACATTTGTTCTTTTTTCACTGTCAGTCACAATCCTAACTATCATCTTTGGTGAGGTTGCAAGAGGGAACTCATAACCAAGCTTCTTATTCCTTGTTATACCCTGGTTATGGGTTGTTTAATGGAATAAAATGCTGCATGGTTTTTTTTCCAGTGAGACATACCATGATGGATGTATTCCAACAGTAGCTTCAGTCGAAAGCAGACTTAGTTTGTGCTCAAAAATTGCTTTCTAATTATAATTTCATTTCTTCCATAAATTAAAATACAGCCACACTAAGCATCAGTATGAATGTCTTCAGCTTGACTTGAAGGACAGATTCTGAAATTACTAGCTTGGTTTTAATTTCAGAAGTGACATTTACTTGTCTAGTGTTCTGTTACTTCTGAAGTTAGTGTATGAGATGGACTCTGAGATAAATATAGCATTTCAATACTTCTTGCTCTTGAAGGTTATATAAATCTGATATCTTACTGAAATTTTAAGCTTGTTTGTAGAAGGAAGGCAATAAATAAGACTATCATTCTTCAGACTGAATAAATGCAATAAATAAATGAAATAATAGTGTATTTCAGTATTAATGTAAGCAAATATTGAATTTTTAAAAAAATTCCATTCACTGGACAAAATCACTATTTTCCAATCTTTTTAATCTGGAACCAATGAAAATGCTACATATAATTTATATAACCAGCCTTTCTTAACATTTTTCTATGCTCAAATTTGAAAATTTAATAATGGAAGTTATAAAAATATGTATTCAGTGGTGATGCCAGGATTCTGGACAGACTATATTTATGGTGGACAATGAAAATATTTTCATTACTGAAACTGACAACATATTCATTTCAAACAATTTGAGGTAATGTTCATTTTTTCATAAACCTTATTTTATCACAAACTTACTCAAAGACTGCAATTCTATTCTGTGAGATTCTGTTGAATCCAACTGGGCCTTTTCAAGTAATCGCAATAAACATTTGGATTGAAACAGAACATTGTAATATATTGGGATCAGTGGAAAGTGAGAACAGAAGAAAAATAGGAAAAAAGCCGCAAAACCCATCATAGTCATTACTTAATTTAAAATATAAAGCAGAAGACAGTTATAAATGATCAAATAATAGTATTTACTGTGCACAATCCCTTCATTTCAGAAGATTTCAATTAATCATTACCCTGTTATTTAGGATTCTATTATCTTCCAAGGGCTTCCAAAAATCACTGAGGGGAAACTACATATCTGGTCTCCAGTAACAATACTATAATCAGGGGTGTCAAACTGGCGGCCCATGGGCCAGATGTGTCACGTGCAGGCCACACCCATCCCAGCTCCGCTAAGGGAAAAAAACGTCAGAAAACATCACATGACAGCAATGTGACGCCACGAGTTTGACACCTGTGCTGTAAATCAACACTTCAAAACCAATACAGTCTGCTAGTTCATTAAGTGCAGGTGAAGCAATTATTCTACATCTTATGTATGATCAATTTTCCTATTTTTTTTTTAAAAAGCATCCTTTAGATTTTTAGTCAATGGAAGCCAAGATATAGCTGAGCAAAAGAGTACAGAATATAAAGTGTAACTAGAATCTTCCACAGGGTGCAATAAAGGATGGGTTTATGATGCTCATAATGAAAATAGGGCTGTTACAACCATGTCCCCAATATTATCTGTGACATTTTGGAGAATATAATAATTCATTCTCAACACTGTATCTGTAACAACAGTCAGGGAATTTGTAAAAAGTACCACACTTCCAATATCATTCACTTAAGGCTCTGGTTAGAAAATCAACTACCGAAATACTTTGAGATCAGTATATAAACACAAAATGTAAATGTTCTCATGACACATTTTTAAAAATTGTTTCTGCATTTCAAGATAATGTTGAATATTATGTAGTGTTGGAAATAACTAATCAGGGCATTATAAACAGATTTAACTTTATTCTTTAGAATCTTGATGTGCTGTTGCTCTTTTGTAGTCTATTTAATTTGTTATACTGAAACAGTTCATTAATTTCAGTTTCTTTTCTGCATTGTACAGTTTCTTATCAACATTAATGAATTCATCTGTATGACATTCATGTGCCAGAGAATCTGTTCTCTGGATGCTTTTCCTAATTCCTTATCTTATAGTAAAGGTGAAAAAATTAATTATATCTGCAGATTACCTATATGTGGTTTCATTAAAGAATCAGAAAGCAAACATAATTTTACAGCTTTATAATTGAACTATAATAAAGCCATTTTGACAGCATATGGAGCTCTGTTAGCTTCCATTTAAGTATATATATTTTATTGTACAAACTCAGGTAGTTCCAAAAGACAATAGATTGACATTATTATTAAATTTTTTTGGTTGGATCAAGGCATCTACAGTTTTGCATGTGGTCATTTGAATGTTTTTAATGAAATATATTACAACATATAAAAATGTATGCAGTTTTTTTTAACAAAGTTCTTAACAGAATCCTATTTTTTTCCTAAAGAGCTGACAAGGAATTCTTCCATTCAAAGGAGTCCTCCCTAAAATTGATGATTTATAAATATTTATTTAAAAAAAACACCAAAAGATAAAGCTGCTTCCAAGTTGATTTAAACTGTTGGTGGCTACATCCATGCACTTTTTTAGCAGTATATTAATGGACACAAGCAACAAGAAATTGCAATGGAATAGGTTTCCTGCTACTTGGCAGACTTTTTTCCCTTTTCAGTTTGAAAGGATATGGTGTGCCATTGAGACATTACTGTAGACATGACATGGGAAAAGCCTTTCAAAATGATGCTGAAAGAAGAATGGGAAATATATCAGTCATTGCTGATAATCTCAGGAGCCTAAGTATCTAGTGCCTTCAACATAAACCCATATTCCAAAAAGTACTTCTTCGAAATGCACAAGGTATGCTAGTTGGAGGATAACATGTTTTTTCCATCAACAAAATAATACATCCACAATGCTAAGAAATTGGAAAGGAAAGACTTCCTTAAAGGAAACAAATTTATAACCTCTGCAAAAAAAGAGAGAGAGAATAACTACATAATAAATATGTAATAAAATGACCACCTGGAATACCTTTCATAACTGATGTGAGATTTACTGAAGCTGCAATATCACAGGTGACTGCGAACGTAGAGCAATGGAAGGACAGCTTTTATTTGTTATTCCATAACATAAGCCTTTATTAAAGACATTTGACAGTAGGCACAAACAAAATAGAACACAAATGTGGATGTTATTCATTTCCTAAGTATAAGGGTGTTTGTTGGGGCACCTTGTAAGTATAGCCCTCTTACTTCTTGTGTGGTTATTTTCCAAAGTTAACACAAAAATAAAAATAACATCGAAATTGAGTAGATAACGGCATTTAAGTATCTAATAATTGATTTTAAATCCTTTACCCCATGGAAATTTTAGTCTTCAGTCTTGAAGTTTTGTCTAAATTGAGAAACGTATTTTACACATTCTTATGTAAAGGAGAGTATATGGTTTTGGGGTTGGGTAGAGAATATACATAGGTTACATATGATTTATTATCAAACTCCTAACTGTTCTGTCTTGCAGAGAAGTAAGAAATTCTTAGACTGAGAGGTGATTTTGCTGGTATGTGGTATTTGTATTTGTTGGTGCTTCTTTTTTAATTTTTATGATCCGATATGTAAGGAGTTCCTTTGAAAACTTTGTATGTTTCTACTGGTTGTCTAGCCTATAGAAATGGGAAGCATTCAAGCTATATAAATAAATGAATTCTATCTCCTTACATATCACCTGAGAGTCTACTGATTACATAGAAATACAGCCTAAGTTGAACAAACCAAACAAATTTGTTATAGCTACCAGCCTGATAGTTTACAAGAAAGAGATTGGAAAGCTAGTTCTCATTATTTCTTTATTAGGCTGTTGAAATAGAACCTGTTATTAGTGGTTCAAAACTCTATATTTTCACACACAATATATCATCTTTGAACATACTGGAATTACAGGCTAAATTGTGTAGGGGTTCAAATACCTAAACACAGAGAAAAAATATCCTCAGAGAGGATGCTTTAAAATTTTAATATAGAACAAATGTCACTGCCTAGCAATGTTCAAGATATAAAGGACTTCAGAGTTCAATAACAAATAGAGAGTTGTTATTTGAAACAAAAATGTAACTCCAGAGAACAATCAGTTCAGTCTTCTAGCAGCAGTTACATTAGGTGGTCATAACTATTCTCTCTCCCTTATACAGTGGTCTCAAGGTGCACATTTTTAATGCATTTTAACAGTTTCCAACTAATGTTTTTTATTTCTCTAGCTATTATTTTCTGTTGAAAGAAAACTAGTAAAGGTTGAATCAGGAAAGGGAAAACAAATGGGAAAAGATCAATATTAACACTCTACAAATATTGACTTAGCAAAGTGACTTGGTTGCTTTTCTCCCACCGGAATGGGTATTGAATGGATGACTTATTTAAAAGAAATTACCTGTAAAACTTATTAGTCTAGATAACAGTCAATATTTTCAAGCAACAGTGTATATTTACCAATTAATGTCTTCTGATCTGAGCAGGCTTGAAGATATTTCTTTCCAATTACCTTTACCTTTAAGATGATTGTGATATATAATCTTTCAGGCTACTTAAGCATTTAAGGTCCTAATAAATTATTCAATTTTGAATTTCTCAGGGCAATTTTATTCGAGAATGCTTTGCTTTATGGAAAGGCTTATATTGTTCTACCAAACTTTCACACCTGCAGAGCCTGTATCTGGTGAGGAAGACATAAAGAACTACAAAACCCTTACCTCTGCTCCATTTGCCTCAATAAGCTTTGAAGTTTTGTTCTTCATGGTATCCATACTAACAGAGCAATATATGTGATTTGTACTGACTTCACTGATAATTGGTAATAAACTTCCATCCTATATCTGCCAAGCAACATAGTACTCAAATGTTACAGGATCCATCTGGTTTGAATTAATAAACATTAGAATCCGTATTTTGAAATCAGCATCATTATGATACTAAAGGCAGCTCTAGTTTAGTGACCATAATTGGGACTGGCAGTCTGGCTGCTAAGTGCTAAAGTTACTAAGTGGGAAATCACATGACTGATGGTCTTATGACCTTACTTCCCCTTAAGTTGTTAACTGAAGTAGCATGGTTGCTAAGCAAAGAATCACATGACTGCAAATTACGATTTTACTTCCTCCTTCTCTAATAACTCTGCTTGTCAAAAAGCACGGGATGGTGATCACTTAACCATGGGAAGCTACAATGGCCATAAATGTGAAGATTGCTTTTTTTCCTTTCTTGTTTTTAACTTTGAATGGTTGCTGCATGAGGTCGGCATTAAGCAAAGACTATCTGTATTTCTTCTCATTATGAAGGGAAAGTTCACTAGATTGTTTTTCTCTAGATTATCAAATTAAAGTCTGAATAGAATATTCTCTGCAGTCGAAAAAAGTTATCAGTAAATGAATAAGATGAACTAACTTGTTAAATGACTGGGTATAATGAAACTTCATAAGCTCATATCATTTGCCCTATATTTATTGCTTGAATTTACATATAAAAGCAGACACTGCTAGTACATTTCCATAATCTTATTTGCTATTTTCTAAACTGTAATTGTATTGTTTAAGTTGTACTATTTAAGCAAAAAAGAAACACTTATTTATGGAACTTTTATACTATTTCCTTTGCAACTGAGGAAAGAACGCAAATTAAAATACAAATCACAGCCACTGATGATTCTTCCGAAGTTCTGAGTCCACCTAATTTCAGAGGGACAGTCAAGTATTTAATTAAGCTTATTGCACTGCAGTCAATGGCACAGTTAAATGTTTCCTGCTGGATGCATCACAACCAATATTTGAAGTAAAATCTACTCAATCTGTTAAATCAATGGAATGATAAACAGATGGTTGATATACCATATTTTATGTTCAATCGTTTCTTCAATTTTTGAAGATAAGTAATAAATGAGTCAACTCATAATATACAAAGAAAAGAACTAGAATGACAGATACTAGCAAGTTTTTTTACGTTTATGGCAATAATGACAAATTATAATTTCTGGCATTAATGAAGCTAAAGTTACCAATGAAATAATGGTGCCAAACTGACTTTGTCCACTGTGAAATACAGTGTAGTAGTATCTAATATTTATTATTGTACCAGGCCTTTGAGATGGATTTTGCCCAGCTTGCTGAAGGACTATTATAATAAAGCAAAAAAAAAAATCACATTTGTTGAAACTGATACATTTAATTTTTTTCAAAGCAATCCAAATTTATAGTGATTTGAATTTCACTTTCTTGATTATAGTTTTATTTAAATCTACTGTGAACTATTTAAAATTCATTAGCACAATAAAGTAAAGGAGTCCAGTTGATTTTATTCTGCTAGTTGCTGCTAACAATAGTGGGTGTTGTTGCTCTCCCATTTCATTAGCAAAATATCAGAAACCAAATAAAAACTAGTATTTTTACAATTATTCTTCAATTAACAGTTTTTGATGTAAAAATTATGTTGACTTATCTTTTTCCAATTGCCACATTGCCCTGAGGGTCACAATTTGGTTTCTAAAATTACAGCTATAGTTCTGCTTTACTGGCTTCAATCCACACTTTATTTGCAAGTATAAAGTGAACACCTGTTCATTGCTGATGAAATCTATATATATAAAGCAGAGGTTGTAGGTTTGTATGTGCTCTATACAAACTTTTATTTGTATCTGTACATTCGTGAATTTTACCACACACATAGTTTTCCATATGGAGAAGGTCCCTGTCAGGGCCACGAACCCCAAAACACCACAGAACACCCAAAAAAAACGTGGCAAAGTGGACACTCGCACTAGAACAGGACGAAAGCTCTACTGCGCATGCTCAGATTTTCAAACAGCTCAGAATGCCCAACAGTTACAAGAACAGCAGCACCACAGCAGCAGAGAAACATGGCTACACCCCACCGGCTTCATGTCCTATGAGGTAGGCT
>JANHJO010009514.1:82055-93581 GCA_032468235.1 Pseudoxyrhopus heterurus
TTTTATACTGTTTTATCTTGTTGTACACTGCCCTGAGTCCCTTGGGAGAGGGCGGTATATAAATTCATATAAATAAAATAAATAAATAAATCATAGATGTTTCATTACCTGACTAGGTACTATCATTGATACTAGTGAGTGAGGTGTTTGCTATGGATTTTCTCCTTAGTACCCTGATCCTGAAAGTCTATGAAGAATTAAGGAAGTCAAGGAAAAATACTGTACTCTAATCGAAGGAAGTATGAATGAGAAAACAATTCCCCCAACAATGGCAAGGCAAGTTGCTGTTTATAAACAGGGAGCAAACACCACACTCGGTACCACTGATGAGTGTGTACTCTGTGCACTGTACTTAGTCAGATAATGAAATATCTGCAAGCAAACAAGCTCAGAGCACACCAAAGACTCAACTGTTCAGCTTTGATTGTCCCTTGGCAAGAATACGAGTGTCTTTACCATTAAAACATAAATACCGTATAACTTAGCTTATTCTTATAATACCCAAAAATGTTTTTTCAGTAATCCATTTTCAAAATAATCCTAAAATCAAAATCAGCAATATAAAGCCATGCTTCAAAGATGTCCTTAAACTTTTCTCATTATGTTTCATCTCAAGAGAATAAAATAAAAATATTTTGTTGAAGATTACCTTGAGTGTTGGCCTTGCTTATATATTTTTACATGGAAGCATGTCTCATTGCATGCATAAGACTTAACTTTTGAGAAGGTGAGAATAAGCTACCTCCAACTAGTAGGCAGCATTAGCCAAAGCACATCATGTACACTGTTATACTTAAATAAAATGTATTTTCTCCTCCTATAAGTGTGATATAGAAGAGCGATACAAAAGAAACCTAATACATGCTTCTCAGATTATGCTTTCAATATAGCCTTGAATTGATGTCCCTTCACTTTCCCATTTAAGAAATGTCATTCCTTAAATCTGTAAAGGTCTTTGCAACTGTTGAGTTTTACTACTATTGCATAGGGGAAATATGTACCTAAAATAATTGTGTAACAGAAATGTGGCAACACGATTTTTCTTCTCCTGGTAAAGTGGTAATTTCTTGGACTGTGAATGGCTAACGAGTTCAATTATTTCCAAGTTTTCAGCATCTCCACAGGCAGAGGAAAGAAAATTTGGGTATGCTGTAATTCTGCTGCCACCCAAAGTCTCTGACAGATTTTAAATAGCATACTGCTTGGCCAATCTATAGTTTTTCCTAGGTTTTTTTTTCAGTTTGCTATAGTTTAATGGGATTTTCATGTAGTTTGCCATTTATCCTAATCATAAAGCTATCTTGGGTGCAGATTCCACTGTACTTTTGCTTCCAGCTTTCTTTGAAGTCCACCATAAAAACTTCCATCATAACATGCCTTAGTGTCGAATGCAAATACATGTCCCCTACAGCATCTTTGCAGAGTGAATGTATTAATGTACACAGTGTTTCCTTGCTGCCACTGAGATACAGAAGATGTAATGGAGTCTGCATTCTTTAAGCAATACAGGGCACTATGTATTAAAAAGAACATTCCGTTAAGAATTTTGTCAAATTCTTTCAGCGTTGATTGTATCTTGGCAAGAATGCAAGTGGCTTTTAACATGAAAAATGTAAATACCATATAGCGGTGCTTGTTTGTTTTAAAGACAAAAATGTTTTTCATTTTCATTTTAAGCTAGCAATATAAAGTCATACTTCAAAGATGTCCTTAAACTTTTCTCATATGTTACATCTCAAAAAATAAATAAAGTAAAAAATATTTTGTGAGAGATTAGCTTGGGCTTTGGCATTGCACACAAGTGTCGTTTATGTGGGTAATTTTTTGTGAGGTTTACTCTTTCTAGCGCTGTGGTTGTTTGGAAACAGGAAAATGGCCTGTTTCCAATATGATACCTGTAATGTTCTTTTCTGAAATGAAAACCCTCTACAAACATTGTTTAATTTAAAATTATCTTCTGATGCATTTATTAAATGATTTTAAAGGTTCTTAGTTCCTTTACCAGGGGGAAAAGGCCCTTTAAATATATTTAAGATTTAAGAAGGTACATTGGAGTTGTCTCTGGGAATAATAGTCTTCATTTATGTTGACCTTTCTTTCTTTAAAGTATTTAGTCTGCATTCAATAAAATTCTGATGACTGCTCTTTAGAAGACAGCTGTACAATCTAAAATATTATAAATATTCAGCTTTTCATTTCTAGTTTTGTCATTAACAGCTGGGCATCTAGTTCAGGAAAACAGATTTTAGAGAGGAAGCTGGCACATTCCTGAATCAGTACAGTGAAGAATGCGAGAAAATATTTTCTTATGGTTTAGGGACCTGTAAAGTCATAGAGCATCTGTTCCTTAATTCAGTTGTAGTCTAGAGCACTGAATCATGTTAAAGAGCTGGAATATAAGAATTGTTTTTTTCACCTTGAAAAACAATGAGGTAAGTTACTATGCAATTCTGTATAACAATGTTCATTGTTAGTACTTTATAGTTAATAAATATTTTGAGTAATCTGATATTGGTATTCTAATCAAAGTGTTTATTCCAGTTGTATGCCACATGTAAGAAAACAGCACAAATGTGATCAGTTTTCAAAGCAGTATTTACCAACTTGTTCAGTGTATACCTGTATGAGGTTAGCTCTTACCGTAAGAAAATGTTGTTTGCATGTGGTTAGGGTTAGTTAATGGGGATTACTATTAGCTACAAGTAAAGGATGTTCTTAGATTAAAATTTCCCTTTGCTTTCTGTCTTTTGTAGTGCTAAAAGAGCTTTGAAGCTGGAAAATCTTATTACAGAAAAAGTAAGATTTTTGTTTTTTTTGTTTTTCTGTCCTGTATTTAAATTATTTTGTAAATTATTTTGTAGGAAATGTGTGTGTGTGTGTAAATGAACAAGATTTCAGAGAAATTATCATAACAATTTAATAATCAATGATACTGTATATCTGAATGTAGAGAAGTGATTGCTAGAGATCTTTGAAGGCAGTGCTATTTTATATAATATTCTGACTTTGAAACAATTGACTGTAACTAAGAAAATATAATGCTGTTCTTTGTTTTGTTTTATTGAAATCTCTCTCCAGCACCAAATGTTTTTATGACATTGTTTATTAGAAATTAGCTTTATAATTGATGAAGCAAATGCACTGCTAACTGAATGTACATGTAACAATATGCAATTATGATAATACTATATAATCTGCATATTATAAACTGCAAAATTGAAAGCAAAACAAAGACATTTTTATGATGAGAATGTAATTAGTTGAGATAAGTAATTTAACATAAAATAATATACTGTAACATTGTAATAAATTACCCATTCAGTTATCACAATGAAAATGAAATTATATTGTGTCTGTGTTTCTCTCTTGTTCTCCCTCATTGGTAAAATGTGGCACTGTGTGTTCCTAGACCCATTGTGCCATGACATATGCCAGTTTATTTTCTTCCAATACCAATTATCGGTGTTTCTGTGAAGCTAAACCAGGTAGCTTGTGAAAGAGAAGAAATAATAGGAAAATATATCAAAATGTAAATAAAATGAATTTCCATTTTTGTCTGCATGTGCCTTTTTTTTATTTTACAGAAGATTTGCTATAGCTTAGCTAAACTGAAAATTTGACCGTGCTAAAATATGTATATTTTCTCTTTGTTTGGATTGAAACAAAATTCAAGCCAAACAAATAACAATCATTAGCAATGTAATTTGCAATTTCATTTTCTATTATTCATTATGTGCTGTAAATACAGCTGTGACTGTAATTTTGCATCTGCTTTCTAGGTCAGAAGGGTGTTTTTGGAAACAAGCGATCCAGCTTGAAATTATTTTATTCCACCCTAAAGTTGCTTTTTCTTCTGAAATGGAAATTTAAAAGGGGGAAAATGTTTATTTTAAGAATAATTATTTGGCATGTTTGCTCAGTTAGATCTCTTGTTGCAGGTTTATAATTTCATTACTTTTTCAAAAATCAGAGGTAAAATTAACCATCAAAATTAGGAGAACTGCCTTTTTGCTGAGAGTGAAAACTGTATTCCTAAATGTTGCAGGAAAGTGTTCAAATTACAAGACTGCTAAAATATATCTCATCCAGAAGTAGCTTCTGTAGGCTGTTTTGAGAATATACAGTATGTAGGTGATGGAAACTTTAATTTGTAATCCTAAGAATTAAATCCTGAACGTTCTTTATTTCTTATTTCATTCTACTTTTCCTCCCTTCCCTCCACTTTTCCATATATTTTGAGTAGTAAAACTGGAGTTAGAAATGTCTTGCTCTTTATATGGCATTTAATAAATATTAGGATAATAATCATAATAAAAACCTGCAGCTATCAGGCCCAAGTCCAAGGATTAGAAAGCAAAATCCAATTGACTCCAATTCTTTATTTGCTTACACCTAATAGACAGATTTTGCCAGATTAAAGCTATAACCTTCTAACCTAATAGAAGTACCCCTGAGAGATTATAGGATGTTGCTTCCTTGAATTTCTTCCTTTCTCTCCCATCCAGTTCAGGACTGTGCAGTCTCTTATTTTGGGTTTTTCTTTGGAGTTTACTGTCTCTTTCCTGGTAAACTGTAATGCTTTTGCCAAAATCCTCCCCCCACTCCTTCTCCAGTTGTACATTCTATTATAGATGTCATGGTTCCGAGTGATGAACCCAACTGAATCAGGACTCTGAGGCTTCAGTCAGGCTCAAAAGACCTTTTATTGAGTACATCATATCAGCACGTAGAAAGCTGAAGCTAGCTCTAAGTAATTCCTGTGCCTTGGGGTAGTTAAAAGAATAGAAACTTCCCACCCCCCTCAGGTGTCTTAGGTCACGTTAACCAATCAGTCCGTCAGCAGCTTCCCCCTCGGTTTCAGCAGATGTTCGTTGCCATGACTTTGGTTGTCATGATGATTCTGATCAATGTTTTGTCTAGCCGGTTAAGGCACCACATTCCAATACCTTTTGACTCCCACCCCCCCAAGAATGGCAACTGAGAAACGAAACAAAAGTAAGCATGGGCAAAGTCGTTTCGAGGGTTGACACACTTAAGATCCACTATATTTTTCTATTGTGACACCCATAACTGAGATCACCCTCTTGAAAAAATTACCTGAGTTGACTTTGATGCAACACAGAATTATGCTGAAAATATTAAAACATATGTAACTCTGGATCACAAAGAGATGTATTGCATGATAGGTAGATTATGACTATTTTAAATAATAAATAAGTGAATCAGCATTGAAAGCGAGAATGTGACAGTGCTTTTTTACTGCATTTATCCTGCACACGCAAAATGTTTTTTGTTGTTTTTTTATTGGTCCAGGAGCCAGCAACATCGTCAGTAAAAGGAAAGAAAAATGGCTTTCTTTTTTCACCAATAACAGGAACATGTCTAATGAGTCCAGTTTCAAGTCCCAGGAGTAATCATGCCAAAGAACAGAGAAATGACCTATCAAATGGTTAGTTGAACATTTCATTCCACTTACTGTGGAACTTTTCTGGTTATTGATCAAGTCAGATTCTTGATTTAGTCATTTATGTCTATAGTTACATAAATAGCTATAATTTCTTTTTTATTTTCTCTCGTTCCCGGTGAAATTGGATTATGAGGGCCAACATTTTTACAACTTTTACAAGCATGCTTAAACTATTTTCAATGAGGAGAATCAAAAACTTGCCAGATTTTGTACCACTTCTTTACTGTACAATGAATATTTGTAAACTCCTTTGACTGACTTCCTTCAGAAATCTGTAGGAGTTTTATTTTATCCTCTGTGCATCACTCATTTAAATGTGCAACAAAAGGCATTGTTTTAAAATATACATTGCAGTTAATTAACTGAAAAACAATTTCATGCCTTTATTAATTGATGGAGTATAACATACAATGTACCAGTTTAGAATTCTTGATTAAAAACAGAAGTTGTGGAAACTCTAAAGATAGAAGCAGACAGCGGTTGAGACATTTCTGAGGCAGAATGTTCTCAAATGAACATAGAGCTCTGTAAATTCAGCCATGAATAATTGGTTGCATGCTTTTACATTTAAAACTCAGATGGGAAAATTCAGATGAAAAACTCCTAAAGGGGAAAAATAATTGATCAACTAGATTTCCTTGATAGCCTTAACTTAGAAAAAGTCCTGTGACATCTATTCAGCTGTGGTACTGAAAATTGTATATCTTCTGAAATAGCTATTGCTGAAAGATCTTAATGTACAGTAAAAAGAGAGGGTATCTCTCACAATGTTGAAATCTGCTCACTATTTTACTCAAGTCAATTTGCAAATACTAGGTTGTTAAAAATAATAAACATGGAACAAAAGGCTAGAAAGTTGGAAAAAAAAGTCTCAGAAAAATGCAGTGGCAAAAAATAAAAAAACCTACGTGGACCAGGAGTTAAGCTTACTTCGAAGAAGCCTTCGTTTTGTTGGTCAAATATAGAAAGAAAATATCGTTTGGAAATGTATAGCTTAATATGATCCAATTATAGTAAGGAAAATCTGTACTCTTTGTACATCATATTGCAAGTTAGAGCTCCTTTGTAATAAAGCAATTATACAAATTGAAGGGTTTATCATATTCACTCAGTAATTCCTGTCTTCTCAAGTGAATATTAATAATAGATTTATCTATATTCATAATCTGTAGTGTAATCTACAACTTCAAAACTCCAACTCTAGATTTCTTGAATGAATCTTTCATTGACAGTATACAAAGTATTGACTTTTACCAACTCTATGATTTTAGTTTGTATAGCACACATGTATATGGCATATAGATTGACTGAATTTTTCATATGCCTGTACTCTGAGTGGGGAAAAAAGGAGAAATGTCTGAAGTAAAATCCCTGAGCATTAAGTATCAAAGGCAAAGGTGAGTGTGTGCTATATTTCCATGCTGTAATTAAGTATGGGCATAAGGGAACAGTCCTTTTGCACATAAAAGAAGGAATCACATGTTCGCAGCTGACATTTAGATGGATAATTGTACAGCAAAGCCTCAATAGCTTTCCTTTTTTTTAATTCTTTCAGGCTGCAGAAATAATGCTGAAGAATCGGATGGTAAGCTGTTTTTTAAAAAAAGTTCTACTCTTAATTTCTAAATTTAATTTCTTAGAAATAGTGTGAGCCCAAGTAAGTTATGTGTGTATTATGATAAAGATATCATAATGCATAGTTGGAAATTGAAATGGATATTTTAAAAAATCCTAAATGATATTCTCTTCAGTGTCTCTGTGTCATCTCTGTTTTGACATGTTACTTGGCCTTAAGCCTGGTTTAAGACAAGATTTTAAATAAAAAGCCCTTATTGTTCCACATGCCTTTTTAATGCATGTTACACAACCGGTAGTCCTCATGTAACAACTGCTGTTGGGACCAAAAACTCAACTGTTAAGTGACATGGCTGTTAAGTGAAACTTCAGATGATTGCGCCAGACTTAGTATATCAGTTCTGGTGATATAAATGAATCGACTGCTGCTGTTATGCACAATGTCACATGATCACGGCTTCCAACTTACTAACAGCTTCTCCATTGACTGCTTGTTGGTTGTGAAGCTCGCAAATGTGTGCCATTTATGAAACACCCAAATTGTGGTCCCATGACCATGGATACACCATGATACTTGTTAAGTTTGAAAAAGCTACTTTTTCAGTACCATAATAAATTTGAATGGTTGCTAAAGAAGGGCAGCCATTAACCAAGAACTACCTGTATTTTCTGTATCTGCTCCTACACAGACTCTAAAAATTAGATTCCCCCTAATATCCCTTAGCTCCCATCCTGAAGGCATTTCAGAAGGCCTTAAATAATTGGCTGTTCTCCCAGGCCTTGTGCTAGGGTGGTCAGGATTTGTTTGACAGGGTCAGTGGGTTAGTCGTTGGTTCTTATTTTTTTATACCTTTCTTACTTGTTTTTATAACTGTTATATTTTATAACTGTTATATTGTGTTTTTTATTCTATTTTGTTTTATTATGCATCTCCCAAAGACAGTTTAGAGCTGGACGGTGCCTAAATTGAATAAATTAAAACAAAATAAAATAAATTAATATATGATCCCATAGCTAGTATTCTGTCTATATTAGCATGACATAATAAACAGGCTATTTTACTAATTTAATTAGATTTCTAAGCATTAATGTTTTAAAAATTGATTTTAATCCTTACAAATCCGGTTAATGGGTATACATAAATGCAGAAATCCGTGAGTGCCAAATTCAGTGAGTAAACAGAAAGGTAATTAATATACTTTAATGAGAGAAAGCTTCATTTCTGTATCAAATATGGGAAAGGACCAGGTTTCTCAGGCTAATAATAGTTACTCAGGAACCAGGAGGACACATTTTGCAAACATTGAAGAGCATTTTTCGAGGATGTTCAGGGCATTCAGATTAGGTCCAGTATAAAAGCCACTGTTGTTCATGAATCAAACATAAGGTCCATCTGATCGTGTTTAGAACACAATTTAAATTTGGGAATGGGACATTATTTGTTGTAAGATTGTGGGAAGAGATCCTGTAGCCTTTCTATACTTCAGTTCTGCACTTAAGATATATTCCTGAAGGAGTAAAATAATAGAATGTTGTCCATTGTAAATTTTAAGTCATGACTTTTGACATCGCATATAATCAGTAGATCCAGTGCAGTGCAGGGAAACACTTCTAGTGATATTCATGTGGTACTTTAATCGTCCCTGACCTCTTTCGCTTTCAGATAGCCTTTAACTCTCTCTTAGCTGGAATCATTTGGTGTCACAAGATTTGGGAGCAAGCTGTGCTCAGTGGATTGCCACCTCCTACTTGTGCCCTATGCTAAGCACTAATTCTGTTGCCTCTTCTTTTAAGTCCAGTCCATCTTGTCTCCCAGAGGGAGGCGACATAGACCACACAGTGATTATCTCTTTGCCTTATTCCTTAATGTGCTTGGTTAGAGAGGGCAGGAGAGGAAAAATAATTGAGCCAAGCAGGCTTGAGAGATCACATGAGCCCAGTAATGTTGTCTGTATTGTTCCTTCCTGTTAATTTTAGCACAATACAGATTATGACATTTTACTTTTCTGAACATTACTGTGTTGTGATTCTTTTGAATGAATGGTCATTAAGCTTTATTCACGTGTGAGTGAATGTTTGTTGCTTACTTTTGGCTTGATCTGCACATCCTGTGTTAGAATATGAGCATATACGTTGTATAATTTGCCATTGAGATAGACTCTAAGGATAATATTCGGCCAGAAGATCAACAGCAGCTATTTAGTTACTTGGATTTTTATGCCAATCCTCTCATGACACTCTCTTTGGCCAGCTTCTGTAAATAAAAAGATAATGCCGTAATCCTTAAAAACAACGATGTGCAGAGTGCATTACAGTAACCTAAAAATGAGGGCATGAGTGATTATTGCCAGAGCATCATCTCCAAGAACAGACTGGTGCACTAGTCAAAAGTGAACATGAGCATGCAGAACGCTTTCATATTGCACGTGTTTCCAAATCCCCTTAAGAAAAGGATTGGTTTTAAACTATTTAACCAGAGAATAAGGCAGTAAAGAGAAGGAGGTATCTATGCCCTGGAACCCCTACATGCTCTGTGTTGCTTTCTTGGTTATAGGATGGGTTTGGGGTTTTGAAGAAAGAAAAATTCTCCCTGTCTTCTGATGCAAAATGTTCTATTTCTCTAGAACGTTGAATTCTTTTTTCAGATCCTTTGAACTTTCTCTGGATAGAGTGGGAAAATACATCCCTAGCTTAAAAGCCACTATTTGGGAATTTGAACCTCTGTTCTCTAGAAAATGTTTGCCTATCTTACCCAGCTATTGCAATGAGAGTGACTGCTAAAAAGTGTTATGGTTGCTAAGGATTAACTTTCATAGGGTTTTCCCCACTTTGGGGTGATATTGCACATATTATATGGTGCAGTGACATTGAATTAAAATCAAAGTCTGTGTACTGTTTCCTTTCAGTGGTTTCAAAAGTATGAGATAACCCTTATTCTTTCTGTATTCTCTATTGAATACTTTTTCAAACCATTTCACATTGAGTGTTTTGTTGTTTTCCTTGCTTATTCCAGTCCTTCTACCTGGGACAATGATGGAGTCTTTGTGAGTGGAATAAGTGGAACCATGGACTAGCTGATATAAAAAATATCCACTCCACTACAAGCATTCTTATCTTTACATACTTTTTGGTTTCCAGGGTTTAAACATATAACTCAGATTTTTCATTCTGGATGCAGGCAGGAGGAAGAGCTTTGCAGGTTTGCCCCCCCCCCTCTATGTATATACACACATACACATATATATATATACATACATACATACATACATATACAACACAGAGAGAAAGAGAGTATATTAGATAGACAGACAGGCAGACAGACAGACATATACAGATACATGCATGCATATATACATACAAATTAATAATGAGGAGTTTCTGTTCATCAGCAAAATGGGAAATGTTCTTTATTGAGAAGATAAATAATGTAT
Source organism: Pseudoxyrhopus heterurus (assembly GCA_032468235.1). Lineage (NCBI taxonomy): Eukaryota > Metazoa > Chordata > Lepidosauria > Squamata > Pseudoxyrhopus > Pseudoxyrhopus heterurus. Next base: position 92,529 of record JANHJO010009514.1, read on the forward strand.
TCCTACTTCTTTAATTATCTTTCTAGAAATCAAGGGGTCTTCCAAAGTCTTGCCAATCCAATCCAATAGAAAGGAGCAACAACAAATGAAAAACAATGACAAGTAAGGTTTTCTATTGGAGTAATTATCATGAAGTTCCAACTCCAGGTGATTTGGGAGTGTTCAAAACATTAGCACTTCTAGATCCCATATATACAAATACTTTTTAGCACTAGTATTTCCTGTGCATTTCCATGTTTTAATGTTTTGAATGACACATTCATCCAAGGGATTGGAAAGCGAGATTAAAACCCTCACTTTATCGTGCTTGCCATATTTTTTCTTTGTATTTTATGTTTTACTGGTGTTTTTTTTTTAAATTTGGTGTGAGCTGTCCAGAGTCATTGAAAGTTGTGAACTATGTTAAATAATTTATTTGTACAGGTAGTCCTTGGCTAGTGATGGTGATTGGAACCGGAATTTCCATCACTAAGCGATGTGATCGTAAAGCGCAACGTCCATCACATTACTTAGTGACAGAAATCTCAGCAATCCCCATTGGTATTGTTAATGGAATTCCCCTGGTGGGGACCCATTCCAGTCCAAGCCATTACTGACTTGCTTCCTCCCAGCCCTGAGTTTCAGTGAGATAAGGGACTTTCTCCTTTTGAAGTCCCCCCCATCTGCCTAGCTCCCCGCACTGTTCTTTTGGCCGCCCTGCATTGTGACATCCTTCAGCAGCAGTGGTAGCTGAAGTAAAAGTCCAGTACCTTCAGTGGTAGCTGAAGTAAAAGTCCAGTATCTTCAGTAGATTCTGCTGGCTGTGGCTGCCTTGGGCCTCTATTTCAGCCCCAGCACCATTGCAGAGTGTTCCCTCCATGCTGCAGCCACAGCACAAAGCCACGGCTGCCCTCACCACTTCAGACTGCAATACCTCTATTGTACCTTGTGCTCCACCATCCCTACTGCACCTAGGTGACATTTGCTGTCTTCTCCCTCCTGCTGCTGCTGAGGCATCTCTGGCCTGGCCCTGTGCATGGCGGCCACTGGCCACCCCAGCCTTCTTCCTTTTTT
>JANHJO010009514.1:109216-128072 GCA_032468235.1 Pseudoxyrhopus heterurus
CGCCCCTTCCAGGAGTTCCCACGGGACTGCCTCCCAGCTGATCGGCTGGGTCTTCTTTTGTTCCCCTGCACAGGAGAACGGAGCTGGAAATCAGGTTAGTGGGGTGGGGAGGGAATGGAGATTTTGCAGTATCCTTCCCCCTGGAGTGGGAAGGGAATGGGGATTTTGCAGTATCCTTCCCCCTGGAGTGGGGAGGGAATGGGGATTTTGCAGTATTCTTCTCCCAGGAGTGGGGAGGGAATGGGGATTTTGCAGTATCCTTCCCCTGCCATGCCCACAGAACCGGTAGTAAAAAAGTTTGAATCCCACCACTGGATAAGAAGGTTAATGAAATCAGAAGATTACTACAAGCTTTAGAAAAAACCCATCTATTCTTACTCAAGGTTAAATTGTGTAAATACACTGCAACAGAGGGCTTGTAGCAGTCTAACACTGGGTGCTAAAATTCAGGAACATGAATGAATGCTTTACCATTGAACAGGTCTCCATAAGTTAAATAGCCTATATATTCAGTAGAAAGAGCAAAGCTACATTATTTTTCCATACAAGTTTGATAGCAACACAATCAGTAGCTTTCAATCAAAGAGAGAACAGGCTGGGAGATGACTGGAGCTTTAAATTTGCATTTGCTCTTTGTACATAAACCATTATATCTTATAGCCCCTTTTTGTTGTTTTTCTTCATGTTTAGCTGTTTATGCCTTTTGAAAAGCTGCTCACGAGAAGGCACTATAGAAACAGCATAAAAAAGGGTAGAAAGTGCTTCTGCTTGTATAGAACTATTCTGTACCATATTGGCATGCTTGGGAAAAGTCACCATCTGGTTTCAAAATGTATGAATTAGACTAGTTTAGTGTAGTGGTTCTGGTGTTGGACCAGGAGTGGAGGGGCTCAGTTCAAGGTCACTGAATGATCCTGGTCCAATCACACTCTCAGCTTAACCCCTTTCACAAGATGGTTATGGGGGGGAAATGGGAGGGATGCTCTGTATGGGAAATTGTCTTCCTGTGGAAAAGCAAGAGATAAATCTGATAAATTATAATAAAGGTTGGTTTTAATACAGTCAAACTTTTATTTGATAATTTTCCATTTACCATTTTTTTTCATTTTGACATTTCAGGGGTATAAAGTATTTTTTTCCTAAAATGTATGTATGTTGTATGAAAACACACACACTGAAGGACAAGGATTGATCATAGTTTTAAAGGCAGGAAAAATAGATTATTCATAAAAGGTAATTGCTAATCATGCATATCAACATGATTCCAAAGAGCTTAATGTTTTACACCAAGTTGTAACACAATTTAGTATACAACATAGCTAGTTCTAAATTTCTTAATTACAAGTTGTTTTGCTGATTTAGTGGAATTTACTTCTCTACAGGTTTCCAAAGGATGTCAACTACTAAAACATCATAGTTACCAGTTTTAGGCACTTCCCCCCTTTTGATAATAGCTGTGTAAGTAAACAACCCTTTTATATTTCTATATAAGTAAATATCAGATAACTCTCCTTGTACTGAAAGTCATCAGAAGGACAAAGGAAACAATGCATATAATATACTAAGCTTTTTCTATGCTAATGAGCACTTGCTCTTGCCCTCTGATTACTGGGTAGGAAAAAGGATAGTATAGGGTAATAAAAACATGGGACCAATACAGGTAGCCATTGATTTATGATTGGTCACTTTGCAACTGTTCAAAGTTATGATAGTTCCCTCAAATTATATCTAATTTGTGTGCAACAGAAGGATATCAAATTCAATGGTACTATTTAATTGGTATGGTTTAATAAGGTTAAAATCGAATATTATTTTTCCATACATGTATTTCTAGTAGGTAGCTGAATCTAAAGAAAAATCTATGGAAAGTAGACCTATTGTGTCTGTATTTTAAAAAATGTTATCCAATATAAAAGTTTAAATTTAAATCTGATAATATTTGGAATGATGCTTGAAATTCCAGTGCAGCCTGAAAATGGTTATGACACATCAGTAAAAATCAGTATTATATGAATAGACTTGCCCACATACACAACAATTTATCTTTCCTACCACTTCTAAATGAAACTAACCCTTTAGGAAGGAAAAGAACACATGCAAATATGCATTTACCATTACTGTAACTCAACCCAGCCCGAAATCACTTAGCTGGTCACTTTTACTTACCATTAATGCTAGGGATTCAGACTGCCTATGGTATGTCAAAGAGAACCCCATCCTACTCGTCAGAACTTAGAAGTTTACATTCATCCCAGAATCATCATTGAAAGCCTAGGGCAAGCTAACAAACAAACGAACAAGCAAGCAAGCACACATACATACATACATACTCAGTGTATACTTTGAGGAAAAGGGAAAGAGAAATACAGAATGATATCCAACGTCAACTGAACATGGCTCTTTGACTAAGAAAGATTTACTGTACCTAGTTGCATCTCTATTGAGGATATTCATATATAACAGAAAAGCAAAACTTTAAATTTTCCATTGGTCAGAATGGAAATCTGACTAAACGAAGAAACAGTATTTTTTGTTAGGTCCTTGTATTATAAAACTGCCTTCAATTGTCACATTATGAAAAAGCAAGTGTCTTACAAGATTATATGCAAAACAACCTGATTTTGCAACCTGATTTGAGCTTTTCTGAGTGATCTGTTTATTAAGCATTCTAGTTTTAGTGCTGAACTGAGGTTTTCTTCTCTCAATCTGCTAAAGGATGAAGGCCTCTTAGTTCAACACGTTGGTAGATTGATGTTTTTCCAGTCCAGAAGAGAAAGCATGGCTGGCCCAAAATTACACAACCAGCTTCCATGCCTATGAAAAGACTAGAACCCAGGTCTTCTTACTCCTAAATCAATTATCTGAACCCTGATGAACACAATGACTCATATGTTTATGTAGGAAGAGCTCCCAATACTATAAGGTTTGCATGTTGATATACATGGAAAGTATTAATCACAGCTATACATTATAATTCCTATTATGGCCTTCAGATATTATTGAGGTTAATACTGAAATAAGACTGTCAGGAAAGCATGAACATTAACACTGAATCACTTGACACTTGACCTTGATGATTTTAAGCTTATAATAGAGAGGATACTCAAATTTAGTATAAGGCAATTTATTATGTGTAATCAAATACACTGTAAGAGATAGCACTTAGTAGCAGTAGACATGAGTAATTGCTGTAACATACAATCAGTAACGTCAACATGTTTTATTTTGGGAAGTACATTAAACCAATTCAATCATAACATTATTAAATTATTGGGGTATTATATCTGTTTAAAATAAACTTGCACAGATTGTTGAGATGCTTCTTATTTTCTGGATTTATTTTGAACTTACTGTCAAGTGTCAAGGGTTCTTTTTTTACTGCACAGAAAAGAGCAGTAAGCACAAGTCTCTTGTGAACAGCACATATAACATGTAAATATTTTCTTCTGGCTTTTCTTAGAAAATACATGAAATGACAAAAAGAATTGCATTCCATTATAGAACACTTTAAGGCAAATACATTTATGGAAACCTAAATGGTATATCCCAAGTAAGAGCTATTAATTTTCCAAGTTGGCACTTGAAATTAATTTATTTTTTTCTGGTTTCGACCATCTTTTGATTCCCAAATTGCAATGATGTTAAAATACAGTAAGAAAAAGAGAAAGTGTAAGCAGGATACAACAGAGACAGCTACTGGAAATAAATCTGGTAGATGCTTTGGAGGTTCCATCGTAGCACTCATTAAAGTCAGGATGCTCATCAGAGTTACTGAGATGAAAAACTGAATGTTGGGGTAGGAGAAGAGAAAAGACATGACGGTTACTACAGTTTTGCCCAATAAGTGGTTTCATTGGATGAAATTGGGTGGCATATACATTTAATAAATAAATAAATATTTCAATGAATTCAATGCCTCCGCAGCATAATATCATATTTACCAGTTGCCAGGGCTGATGCTAATAAAATACCATTAAATATACACATTTTTCAAGTAGAAAAATAATCCTACTATTGCTAATGTATATAAAGTGCTCACTGCATTACTAACATGGTAATGCACAGGAGTGAAGGAATTCATTTTATTAGTCAACTTGAAGGATTATGATTATAAGATGCTAGATGCTGCTCAGAAGTAATGCTGAAAAGTATTCTAGCAATTGTTTGTAACAGCATTACTGAATAATGTAATTCAATAGTTTAACTGAGGAACTTAATATAGTGCTTTGTGCTTTGGTAAGAAAAACAAATGCAAAGCATGCATATGCTCTTAGTAAAATTAGTGCACATAATATATTTTTGTAACAGGTACTTACTAAACTCTTCATAACTTTTGAAAATGTCTTAAACCAAGTAATATATTTCCTTAGGTAACTGGAAAGTATTTTTAGCTGCAGATCTTCTTCAGATGTTTTTTCAAATATTGAAAAAGAAGTTGTACACACCAGGAGGAAAGCCAACATTGTGACAGTGTAAGACAAAAGAAGGCCATCCTTTAATAGAAGAGGAAGCATGCTGTAAAGGGAAACATGAATTATTGTGAAATCTAGCAAGGTTATACAAGCCAAAAAAATTACAATGTAAAATAAATCTTAAAATGTCTTCTCAAAGTACAAAGAATTGTTTAGAAATAACATTCAAACTCACCTGAAAGTTGAAACTAGAAGAAACCATGTAGATATAAAAGGAATTTCATGTATAACTAAGCAGACTGGTCTAAGGGGAAAACAGAAATATAAGCTCAAAAGTATTGTATAAGAAACATAATAACTTTTTAGCTGCTGCTTCCCTGATAATCATAAAAGAATATTAGGACAACAAAATAAATGGATTAATGCTCCAAATAATGGATCTTTCTATAGGAGTAAGCAATACTTCATGTCCTTGATACCTCTGCAATAAAAGAATCTGCCTGCATGATCATTGCTAATCAGCTACAGCTTCAATGCATACTCAGTATTCTGGGACCTAAGAAAAGTCCATGATTTCACCTTCCGGATTCCATTAGAATGGGAGAGCAGAAATTCACGGACACACAACTCACATGTTATACAAATGTATTGGTCCTTGTGTAGGAGCTTGGATCTTATTTTAGAATCTTTTTATCAGCACTACAGTTTTTCTCACACATATTTCCAGGTACCAATTTTTTAATAGAATAATTAAAGTATTTTAATATAAAATATTACTTACACTGAAACAAGAAGAACAGATTTTTCATGCACTTGGAATGAGAAGAGAAAGAAAGACAATGAACAGCAAACCTTTGAAAAAGAAAATTAAGAATGTTAAAAGCAGACAAGATCTGCTTTTACTTTCATTGACAGGTCTATGTAGAGCATTTTTGTGCTATTAATCAAGGCCAATCAGTTCCACAGTTTTATTACCAAAAACTTTTATTTATATCACAAAATATGGCTACATGGCCAAGGCTCACAATATGATAAAAAGCTGTAAATTAGTAGCATGTCCACTTGGATAGCTTTATTAGCTGATTAGTTGTTGATGAGAGCATGAACCATCAACCAGGTAAGTGACTCACCAGGGCATCTAAACAAATCAACATAACTGACAAATCACTGATGTAAAACTTAAGCAATCTAGACAAATCGAGAAGGATTTAAAATAGGCTTCTGGTATGGTAGAGCTGTACTTTCCCTCTCTGATCTGAAATACCAAATTTGCTGAGAAGTTTTATGATCAGTTTTTATTACACCTTTATGTTTTTCAGTGTTCTGACAAATATTGCAGGTAGCAGTCCAGTGTCAAAGACCACTAACAGTGCAAGAGCCTATCATTTAGGGTCTATGACAATTCAGCATGGCTAACTCGCCATGGCCAACGTGCCACGGCCAACTTGCTGTAGGACAACTTGCCATGGCAATCTCACCACTGCTGGACAAGAGTTATACTAATACTAAAGAAATGGTGGAATAGAATCATTAAAGAAAGGATGCAAAAGGAGAGAGAGAACGAAATGTGAATGACAAAAATTAAAATAATTTTTATTTATTTAAATAGAATTGTGAAATTGTCCTGCAGCAAGTTTTCCTGTGGTGAGTTGTCTGTGGCGAGTTGTCCTGCAGCAATTTGGCCATGATAAGTTGGCTGGAGCAAGTTGGCTGTGGCAAGTTGGCCATGGTGAGTTGTCCACAGCAAGTTGGCTGTGGCAAGTTGTCCCATTCACCTCATTTAAACAAGTTATTCATTAGCCATGTTTACTGTTCAATGAGATATCGTGAATGAGGTTAACATGGATTGTTTTATTGCCAAGTAACTCCATGGACATTATAAACAGGCTACTGTAATAATGTTTATGGAGTAAAATATCTCCTAACTTTTTGTGCATGAGGTTGATGACAGATTAGAGACCACAGTTGAAGATCCTTAAATAATTGATGGAAAATAGCTAGCTCCAACAGAAGACAATATATGTGGTTCACAGGATTGAACAGTGGAGTTCTTGATGCTCTCTGATCTTGGTTTGCTTCAGGATATTTCATTAGCCAACTAGGTAACTTCATTAGTGCCATTATTATGTGCCATAATCATGATGTTACCTAAGTGGGTAGTGAAATGTTTGCAAGTAAACAACCAAGCTCAGAGAGCATCAAGGACTCCACAAATCAATCTCTCATAAGCTGCATTCTAGGATACTAAAAGAACTTGATAAATCTTAAAAAATGGACAAGTTACAATAAGATGGTAGACAAAGCATTATAAAAGATAGATTGGGGATATTTCCCCAATTTAGGATTTTTTTAACCAAAATAACCTGTAAAAACCCTTCCACTTTATGATGATTCCCAATACTACAGTATAATTTGTATTTTAACTAAATAAATTTCATTCCAAAATCATTTTTATCCATTTTACTGTTACTTTCCTTCAGTAATGGAAAATTAAAGGAATTCTTGGCAAAAGAAAAAAATGAACAAAACATGGAGTTTTAAGTTGCCACTGATGGCCTCCTTTAGAAAGAAATGTTTTATTTATTTTATTTTGTTTATTAGATTTCTACCTCACCTTTATTACTTTTTAAGTAACCCAAGGCAGTGAGCATACATATTAAACATAGATAATACTCCTTATCCTTTTATTTTCCCCACTACACATCCTGTGAGTTGGGCTGAGAGAGAATGACTGACCTAAGGTCAGGACTAGAACTCATGGTTTCTTGGTTTCTAGGCCAACACTTAACCACTACACACACACACACACGCACACACAGAGGGAGAGAGAGAGGGAGAGGGATAAATAAATTAAAGGAAGCATGCAGAACATAATTTCTTAAATTCTTTCCAACTCCCTAGTCTCCATGCTAGATCACATGATCAAATGAAGCAGGAAAGGGGGAGTTAAGAATGGAGAAGTCAGTAACATTTTGCCCAACTGATTGTTTTATAGGAATCACTGGCTGGTATTGTTCTTTTTCCCTTTTCTACATCCCTATCAACCATAATAAAGATAAAGAAAAGAGATTATTACATATTACAAAACTATGAATTTTTATGTTTAAATATGTGTTATTATACACTTACCAAACCATATTTAAATCCTCTAAGTGAAGGTTGCAAAGTCAGTTTTATGCAACTGGGAAGTACAGTCAGGAATGTTAAAGCAAAACTAAAAATAAAGTAATAATATCATATTAAAACCATTGATTTCAATAACCAGATTAATTCTGAATCAAGAATCAGATGAGAATTGTTTAGGAACACTTTGGTATTGCTCAGTTTTTATAGTTACTGAAGAGAAATAAGATTCCTTTCATAATGATGATGATGTTATCGATTTAGCTAAGTCAACTCAATCACAAAGCAGAGAACAGTTCCACAAAATGTTGAAATAATCTTTTTTATTAAGGCCATTTAACTATATATTTCTATATAATATAAATAATTCTAAATCTAAATAATTCTAGATTATTTATATCTAGATTATTAATATCTAGATTGTTCTTTGAAATGCATCTTTTGCTAAAACCATAACAGGAAACTGCTTGGAGAATTTGATAATTACATACCTTAATTTAAGTTGTGTTTCTCTTGTCAGGACTGTCTTTATTTTGAAAAGAATGCTTACAACACACCACATATTGGCTACTTTATCCTGAAAATATATTTAATGTATTGCATTATTTTGAAGGTAAAGCATAATTTTATATACATGGAATGGAAGAAATCATCTACATGAAATTAAACTTATCTGTGTAGCCTTCACATAAAATCACAGATTTTTGAGGAGACCACAGACCATCAATGCTACAAAACTATCTATAACTATGTATTATCCATATTTTAAAAAGCAACATGAAACATTTTTTCAAATGTGAAGCCACGCTACATTCTGCCACATTCTCTTACTAGTACATATTTAGCACCGCTTGCTAGCTGCCAGCAATGACAGAGTTAACCTCTAATAAATCACGAAGTCTAAAGACATTAGCAGTTGTGCTAGGATCACTTTCCAAATTAAATTTGTAACCACACAGCTAGCATACTCATGAAACTCATCCCTAAACAGCTGCTTGAATCACAGCTGTGTAGACATAACAGCAAGAAAGCTACTACAAACAACCGAACAATCTCCTTGTTCTCTTACAAGAATACAGAACGCACGCTGCAAATTTGCTGAAGGTGACAAGTGCTTGGCAGCACCACCAACATATAAGGTGCCAGCTTAATAGCCAGTGATGTTTTACAATTATCAGCACTGAAGACATGTCTGTAAATGGGAATCAATTCAAAGAACCTGTCATAGGCACCCCAGGATAAACTTACTGTGCATTGCTTAGTAGACAGTTTCTTAGTTTACCCAGATTAATATCTCAATCAGCCACTCCTGTGCCAGCTCTAAAAATCTTAACACTGAATAAACTGTGTGAAGTTTTTAAATCATATAGATCCATTTCATTAAAATCTACAATATGTTTCTTTTGTTTTTAAAGCATAAAGTGATGTTAACAGTCAGAAAAACTGCTTGACAGTCCTTTGGCTTATGAATTTCTATTCTTCATGTCACATTTCTATTTCTATTTCATCGTGCAACATTTCAGTCAGTATATGACTGGGGAATAAGATCCTAAGTGTTTCTTACGATGTGCCATCACCACTGCTGTACTTAATGATTTTCAGATGCGAGTCTGTTGCAAAGTATATATCACTAGCTCTCTGTCTGGTGCAAACAAATTAATAAAAGCAATACCAGTAATAAAACCATCCAGTTTATGGTCAACATCTTAAGACTTTACCTCAGCCAAGCAAACTGTAAATTTTCCACCAGGACAAATTAAAATCATGCAAATTTGAGCATTAACCCAATCTTTTGGAAGATTTTTTTTTTAAAAAGAAACATTGAATTCATTTTTTTTCATATTGAATTATTTTTTAAAACTTCTAGATTGTGTAAGGACATTGTTTATTATTGTGGAATATATTTGAAAAATGTATGCCTGAACTATAGATCTGACGATGGGATTAATTCTATTTGTATAATATCCTAGAAGATGCCAGCTGAGCTAGGGGTTAAATGCTGGATTAAATAACTGGCAAGAAATGACAGTCAGAGAAGGCAGATCATATTACTAGCCTTCTGGTGTATCTTCCACTTGAAATCCCTAAGGGTCAAAGTGAAGGTTTCTCAAGGGAGCTAAAAATATAAAACATTTACAAGAAGCTTGGGAGGGGGAACATGAGGCATACCTCAAACAAACCTCGATCTACTGGAAAGAGCCTTCTGAGCACTTGCAAAATTTGTTCAAAATCTGTACAAAATGGGAGCCAGCAGATCGCAAAAGAAAGAATGACAATAAAAGACAGTTTCATCAACAACCATAACCTGTTAAGAAAAAGAAAAAAAATCAAGCCTCAAAGAAAGAGAATTTTTATGTACAGTACTTTCAAACTAAAAGTTTATTTTTCCAAGTAGGAAATCTGTTCAAAAAGTTAAAACTGTTAAATATACTCTCCCTGCCACCCCCAAGAAGAAGAAAAAACATTCTAAACTCTTATCTTCTAAATATGGGTGTACATTTGTGACCTGTGCTTAACTAATGACAGGTGTTGAAGAGAAAAGATAGTTGTGTGTATTTTGATACACTATAGACACTCTTAAAACTATTTAGTATGTTATTTAATGACTTAGGAGAAACATGCTTCTCTGGGGGAAGGGGGATGATAATGACATGAATCCCTACTGCAAAAGCTAATCAAGAAATGAATGACATGCACAAATTCCCAAGGCAAAACAGCCTAAGTGCATTCCAGGACCATTTTCTGGATGTCAGCTTGTAAAGATACTCACCCTTTGCCCATCAGGCCTTTCTTGAAGCACTTTCCCAGCAAGTAGCAGAAGAAGGGCAAAGCGTGGTAGAGCTCCATTTGTTTGTAGTTTATAGCAAAACAAAATGCTACGGAGCCCAAAAGGTCAAAGTCATAAGAGAGAAACAGCACTCCCCACAAAGCAAGACCAAGACTCACGGAATTATATATGTTTGTTCTGTTAAGGACAACAATCTGTAAAGAGCTTGCTAATAAAGAATATGCAACTCTAACAGGATTCTGTTAGTTGTTCACTGCCACCAAAACCTACTTGATGCCACAGCATGAAATGAGATGGCATGAAAAGAATATTTATGTCTTAAAATAATAAAATGGGGCAGAAAAATGTAGCTTTCACTCTAGTTGTGCCACATATTGTTTTGACTTCCCTCACCTGTCTCCCTTTCTTACCCACACAGGAACAGACTTATTCCACAATATCCATGCATTACAAAAAATTGTCTTCACAGAACAAAAAAAAAAGATACTGAAAATGTCCATAGTCAATCAGAATGAGACCGGGATAAAGCAATGTGCAGAGAGCACTAGAAATCTGAGGAGAACAACAACAACAACATCAATAATATAGGTAAAATGTGAATATTCATTTTCTTTAGAAAGATTATACTGGAACTGTCAACCCATTGAACTTCCATCTAAAAAGATGCAAACAAAGTAGTGTCAAAGTAGTGCAATGGATACTACTTGTTTTTTATTGTTTTTCAAAAGTATAACTCAATTATTCCACATGTTTTAATGTTTTATTCCAACCTTTGTTCACGAACTCAAGGCATTCCTGCCTTCCATTTCCCCCCACTTTTGTGTAAGGCAGGTTGGAACAAGAGAAGCGGTGGTCCCAAAGTCAGCCAGTGAGCTTCCATGGCTGAGGGTACCCTTGTGACTCAGAAACATAAAATGATCACAACACACAGACATTTTACTACAATAAGATCTAAGATTTGCTCGGCCCAAGGAATTACAAGTTATCTGATAGAAACACCCACTAAACAAGAATGACATATCTCTCTGATGATTTTATGTATGAAATCATTCACAGCTGCTCTGAATTGGATGCTACGTGGACAGAGATCTCATGAGATGACAAAGGTAGTGTCTTGTAGTGGTATCTGGGAGGTTTTTGAGCCAGTGATTCACAAAGAAATAGATAAGGTTCTCTGTAGGCTTACCACTGCCATTTTTGGACTTGACCCCGACCCTGTTACCTAGTTAAAACAGGCTATCTTTGAGATTACCTATCCCATATAAAATTTCTAGTGCCAGGAATATTATTATATCATCCTCCCCCTATGTTCTGCACAACAACAACCCTGTGAGGTAGGTTGAGCTGAAAGAGAGTGACTGGCCCAAAGTCATCTAATTGGCTTTCATTGCTAAGGTGGGACTAGAACTCACGGTCTCCCACTTCCTAGTCTGGTACTTTAACCACTGACTAGACCAAACTGGCTCTATGTTAATCATATTTTATAATTATATGTTTTAATTGTAAACCTTGTTTATTTTACATAAATAGATCGATATATATTTGTTTTTTGTGAAACATTGTAATGAACACTGTTACATTAATTTTTAATCATAATTGGATTAATATTGTTTATCTGATTATTCACTACATTCCTTAATTTTTCACATAGAAACATTATTTTTGTTGCAAAGAAAAACACACTAACCTTCTTTTTTATTGATACCTCTTTTAAATAACAGCAGTATAAGATTACTGCAGGAATATAAACTAGCATATCAGCAACAAGAACTGCAAGACAAAAAAATTATATACAACAATTAAACCAATATTTATCATAACTCTAATTCTGCTTTTTCTTAATTGTTATCGTTATGAATCATCTATGGAATTTCCCTTCATACTTTTTCCCTGCATGTTATGGCTCAGGAACCTGATCAAATGGGCACCATCCACAGCTAGACGATTGCCACTTTGCCTTTTTTTTACTGAAAAAAAAACTAACAAACATTCCATTCCATTGAAATGATCCAATCAAGGTTAAACCACCATGGCCAAAATGAGGAAGGCTTATCTACATCCACATTTTCTGTCCATATTTCATACACACCTAGATGACTATAATATGTGCAAACATGGCTGTTTCTGTATGTGTTTGCATGTATGTGTGCTTATGTGAGTACAATCATAGAGAAGGAATTCCTAGTTACAGGCATTACTAATACTTAAAATGCTAGGAAAAACAACCAAAAAACACCATCATGTGTCTGGCAGGGCCTTTGGAACATGGAGACCACTAGAGTGCTTGATGGGATTGTTCCTGTAAGGGCTCCTCTTCCCAATTAATGATCCTGGGTGGCTGCTTGGTTTAATAAAGAATTAAGGGAAATGAAATGACTAAAAGGACATCTACAAGTAGCGGTCACAGAAAAACCAGAGATGCATCAGACCAGGTAGTGATAAAGGTTCATTTTTAAGCTGCACATCAATAGCAAGAGAAGCATAACATGATTTCTCTGCACTTAATTGCATTCACAGATTTTGTCCTAGCAGCCTCAATCAGAGGTTTTTAGGAAAATATGGGTGGGTTAAGATACCTACAGGCTCAGTTAATGGTTTTGTGGTTTTCTAGACAGATAACATTGCTCATATGGGCTAGATAGCAGTTGGACAGAACCCAATACAGTGAGCAAATCTGGATCCTGTACTGTTATCTGAGATTATTTTGAGATTACATTCAATGAAGTGAGCACATCTTATTGGTATCTCAAAGAGGGGAGCGTGTTGTTCTTGGTCTTTTAGGATCTTCTATTGGTGTTTGATACCATCCATCATTGTATTCTGTTGGGCTTCCTGCAGGAGTTGGGAAGTTGTTGGCTATCAAAGTATCTGGAGACTATCAAAATCCGGACTCTATTTTATTTCCAGAAGCATCTATTTCGAAGGAGGTATTTAGAATTAATTTATTGTTCTATATTTATTCTGTTGGAATCTATCCAGAGTTCTCTGATTGGGGTAGGCTATAAAAATAGGAAATACAATAACAAAAATTAATAGCAAAAGATACCAAAACAAAACATCAGCAGAAGCTGATATTAACTCAATGAAACTGTTGACTAGTTTCTAAGAGAGAGAGAGAGGGAGAGAGGGAGGGAGGGAGGGAGGGAGTGAGGGAGAGAGAGAGAGAGCGAGGGAGAGAGAGAGAGAGAGAGAGAGAGAGCGCGAGAGAGAGAGAGAGAGAGAGAGAGCGAGAGAGAGAGAGAGAGAGAGAGAGAGAGAGAAGCACAAGTGGTATGTGGGACAGAGGTTCATTTTCGTAATGTGTTTCATAATTTGATTATTTGATCATTTGATTATTCCACTATATCAGCCACTTGAGTATGTACACTTCATTTGTTATATAATGATTATAAAATTATTGTAAACATAAATTTATTTAGTTTTTAAAAATTTTATTTTAAAATGCCAAACTATGACATGAGTGATTTTTCAAAACATTAGGGTTTTTTCAGTATATACTGTCCACTCACTAGAGGGAGAATTTTCTAAAATGGATAAAAATAATGGTTAACATTTAACATTATTGAATTCTGTAACCTTGATAACACTCATTTAATGACTATTGTTAAAAAAATGTCTATCCATTTGTTTGGTTTATACATCAATGATTTATCAGGCGTGTTGACTTGAGCATTATTAAAGACTATTTCAAGGGTAATTTGGTTCTAGTGATTTTTAAAATGCAGTCAATTACTAAAGACCAGATGGAAAGGTTTGTGGCCAGCATAAGAGGTGAGGCGGAAGAGTGTCTAATTCTGCCCAAGTTAATCAGCAATAAGAAGAAACTAACATTAAGATTTTTTTTACACAATTCTATTCACTCCTGAAGAATAAATAACACAAACTAATTAATTGTTTATGATGTTTAATGAAGAAGTCATATGACATTGCTGGGTTTGTTTTTCTTTCATTACTAACCACCATATTAATATCAATTAATGTGTTTATGAAAACAATAATCATTTTGATTTAATTGTAAAAGAAATCACTGCTAAATGTTATGATTCTGTATAGAATACTAGCAGTTTTAAAATGGCTGGGAAAAGCTATTATAGAATAAGAAAAATATTGTTATACAGTAAGAAGAATTTAATCTTGTATGTGCATATTAGCATCCATTTCAGTAGCACCCTAAAAATATAGGCTGGGCCCAAATTAGTCAAATAGTGAACACTTACAGCTCAAGCAATCCAACTGTCTGTTTGTTCTTTCTTTGCTGCTACAATCCTCCAAGTCACCAAATCACTGACAATATCTTTTCTGGAAGTGTGGAGGGTAACGTCTACTCCAGGGATAGCCAACCTTTGCAACTTTAAGACCTGTGGCTTCAACTCCAGCCTGGCTAGCTGGGGAATTCTGGGAGATCTGCCATGGTTGAACACTCCTGGTCTAGTCTATCAATGATTAGTCTAGTATTTCCATAAAAACTGAAAACACTTAAAGGAAGAAGACTATATTATATATACTATATATATGGAATTGGAATTAGAATTAGTCAAAGCTTCTATTTTATTTAGCGTTGTAATCATCTTGTACACATCTATAGATAATTATTGACATGAACTTCAGTGTTATCAAAAATTTAGTTTTTTTTATATAATATGGAGTAGAGGACAAACTGTCATTCTACTGCCATTATTTATTGATTTTTTTGTATTCAAATATTTCTAGCATATTAGATGAAGTAGATTTGATTATATAACGTAAAATAAAACAATGTAACTGCTACTATATATAATCATGTGTGTGTATCTCAAAAATATTTAAAAATATTTACTGCTAGCCACATATTAAAATGGTTTGAATAATTGAAAACAATTTAAAACCAGATTTATTGCTAATTATTCAACATTTAAATGACATTTAAATATTGAATAATGAGCAATTAAAATTACCTGTTACATTAGTCAAAACTGAATAAAGTCAAGTATATAATTACCACAAGAAGTTCCATAATATGGAGAATATTGAAAAGTCCAGTCTCTTTTTCTCACTCAGCATAATTGGTTTTAAAACTAAATCTAGGAAAATTCCTCTAGGAAGGGGAATATTCATCTTGTGTAATAAAAAATGTTAGTATTATCTGTGCCAAGTTATTCAGAATCCTGTAATGTAGCTCCTTACCTTGAACAATCCCTTTCATTATAGTATTTTGTTAGTATAAAGCTGTATTAATATTAGCAAAGCGATGCCATTAAAGATTATAATTACTTCTATCAAACTCTGCAAACTCCTCTTATAAGGAGCATCTCCAAATACACAATACAGGATCAGATAAAATGCCTTGTATAGTTACATTGGAAAAAAAAGTCCTACCTGATGCACGCATAAATAACTTGTGTGACTGACTCTCATACCCATGAGATGCGTGTAGAGTAATCCAACTGGGATTTATTAACTTTGCCCTAAAAAAGTTACAAATAAGAAAAAACAGAGAATTCTCTTAGGTGCATATTTATAAGATTTATAATATGACAAATTAATCTAAATTTGTAATAACTGGTCATTTAATGGTACTTAATCATCAAATAAAAAAAACCTCTCATAGTTTTTCTTTTAAATGTTGTAAACATATTCCTCGGATTTTTAACAGCATAAACAAGGTAGCAGAGACCATTCTGAATAATATTCTTTACCTTAAATGAATTTACAAGAATTATTTGGTTTTAGTCCAGTTTCTGAAAACTAAAAGCAATAATAAAACACTGTTGATAATTTCAACATATCTATTCCAGTGGGTTTTTTAAAGACAAAAAATAGCTATGTTGACCACAGAAAAAAGTAAAACCCATACTGTAACAATAGTATTATAAAGCCAGTTCAAGGTAATAAAGTAGCATACAGTTTTCTAGATCTACCCAGAGGTTTTATCAGCTAGTTGTATTTCTTTTATAAAAGTAAAAAAGGAAATTGTAGCCATTAATTTCTTCGTTACAATTTTGTAAAGAATAGAATAGACAACCTAATGTCCGCTTGATATTTTTAATTTCAGTCCCTGTCACCACAAGGCAGTGTAGCCATCTACAATAGAACTGCAGTTTTAAACATCTAGAGATCATCCATTTCCGAGACAGAATATAACAAATAAAATCTAAAGTCTCGTGTCCTTCAGCACAAGATTTCTGTCATTTTTAAACTTTAAAGTAATATCTCTTCAAAGCTGCTTCTCAATTGGCCTCTGCAAACTAGAAACATAGGTACATATTGATTACAAATGTTGTTCTTTATCTTGCTGCAGATTAAAACAGGGAAGTTCCATTTAAGCCTATCCTTATTACCATGATACTGATACTGATACTAATCATTTATCAAACTTGTGTGCCACTCAACTCTCAACAACTCTGGGTAGCTTGTGATAGTGGATTGTATGATCATAGTTGTAAAGTATTTCAGCATCTTAATGAAAAATGCCTTGGCCATTTATAATAATATAAAATCAAATGCAGTCTTTGTAAACATAAGATACATGTATTTAGATAACTGGACAAACAGAATTAGCTGCTTAAGCATAAATCCTGGGCTATATATAATATCTATTTGCAATGTACAATCTCCTCTGTGTCTCATCTGTAACAATTTTGGTATATGGGTAGTACTTTAATGTACAGTTTGTTAGCAAAATATGAAATAAAGTGAATGCCTTAACTAATATATTATAAAATAAATTGTACGGAGGTGGGCGACTTGCAACTCACAATTGCCTCCTGCACCCAAAGCATAGTCTCTAGAATTCTTCAAAGAGCTGGAATGTTGCTTTTGGGTAAATTTGGAGGATTTATATTGAAGGGCTTTCCCCAATTTAGAGAATTAGGGAATTTAGGGAACAAAAGGAACACATAGATATCAAGTCCCTGCAACTACAAATATGGAAATAATTTCTTGATGTCACCCCAATCCAGTGATCTGAGAATTCAAACATTGTATATAACATCCATATCCAATCATTTTCTTTATTCTCCATCACATTAAAAAAATTTTTATTAGGAAATATAACACTTATGGATATAACAAATTCTGAATTAGTGTACTTTTTTTAAAGAATTATTTTAAACAATTGGCTATATAATAATTAACTTACACATAAGCACACAGAAGACTGTGATAAGCAGTAAGAGGTGGGTAATCAAGGCCCCAATATTGTAAATTATTGTCACTGGTGTTAAAGTACCTGGAAGATAAAGTAAAATAAATAAATAAATATAACATGTTTGGCATATTTTAGGGACAATATCTTTTATTTTCTTACATAAATCTGAAGCTATTTTGTGACAGATTCTGGGAAGCAAGCTTTTTTCTCCCCCCAAACCATCTTTGGACAGTTTTCTGAATACCGGTGTTTCTTAAATAATAATCTGCAGAATGATGATAGAAATAAAATATGCTTTTTATATTAATTATACGTAATTATATAAGATGCCACTGTTGCTTTAAAATCTTCAATATAGTTATAAGATTTCACAGAGGTTTTCTAGTCTTCAATATAGGTTTTCCTATATTTAGGATTAACCAAGATCTAATTCTCTTACTTTCACTGGAAAAAACACACAAACATCCGAGATAAAAAGGAACGATTGACTGCTTTTGTCAGTACACAAACTGCTGCCATTAGAAAAACTGCTCTATGTCAAATGTGTTCAGATAGTACTGTTGTCTTAAAGAAGGATGAGCTTTTGAAAACTAATTGCACCTTAACCAAATAGAAAAAAATTGTTGACTCTACAGAATTTGAACACAATAAGTGACAAGCATCACAAACCTGCTCAAGACTTATCAATAGTAACTAATTCATCTGGTCCTCTAAAAGCTCTAGAGAACAATACAAAAGTGCAAAGGCAAAGAATGTTCATTGGGTATGAGTCTTCTGTACTGTGCAATTGAGTGAAGAATAATCAGAATTTAGACACATCTTCAAGTTGAAAGACTTCAGAAGATTTTATGCAATGAAAATAAAAATTACAAAAATAAGATATCAGAACCTTTAAATCTGTGTGAAACAGAGTGACTAGTATTTTATAATTGCCAGGGGCAAGTCCTTAGTTTTTCCAGTCTATCCAGTCAAATGCAGCCAGTTTCTGACATTTATTGCAATAAATGATATTTCTTGAATACCTTATAAGCAGCCTGAAGTATCTTATGAACAATTCATGATAAATCATATTTCTTAAAGCTGCATCTCTATCCTTTTATCCCACTATTTAAATTTTCTCACACCGGGATAGTTTTAACTTCTTCATTACAGTATTAATATTCTGCATTTTACTTGTTAATATCACATTTATTCATCCAGCATTGCCCTCTAATTCAGTCTTAGACTCCATTAGAAAAGGTTCGTGCATACTGATGAAGAGAAGGCTAAGAAATTCCATATTTCTAACTAGCAATAAGGAAGAAAAGATGCTGTCAAGATTGTCTTTGATAAATATATGCATGGACTCCAAAGCAAGATAGGGAAGGCAGAAAGATTTAAATTCATGCCTCTGGCTCAGGAAAACCA
>JANHJO010009514.1:269884-279884 GCA_032468235.1 Pseudoxyrhopus heterurus
CTTTTGCCCTCAATCGCTCCCAGCATTAGGCTCTTCTCCAGGGAGTCCTTCCTTCTCAAGAGGTGGCCAAAGTATTTCAGTTTCATCTTCAGGATATGGATCTTCAGGATCCCAAATACATACAGGCCCTAAAAAAAAGCAAGTCCGTAGATACAGTAAAATAACTCTTTTCTTTTTGTTCTAAGAAAAAGTAAGAAGACAAATCTGTTCAATAATAGTCTGAAGGCTTTGTGACATAGAAAATTAAGATTACATTAAATATATGGCTTTTGGAATTGCCCCATTCCTTCAGCCAAACTGATTTTATACTGACCCAGTTGATGTATATGAATTTCAACTTGTGAGAAAAGTAAGGTACAGAACATGCTGTATCCAAGATAAAGTAATAAATGTATTCCTCTCTTGGGACAGTTGCAGCTTCCCCTTTGACTTCTCCCAGTCAATTAAATTATTAGCTGGCATATATTTTTAATGAGGTGAGCAGCAACCTCTGCTGGTGCCTCTGTGCAGAAAATTCCCGTTTTTCTCCCAGACCTACCCTTTCCAGGTTGGCAGTCATAATCCTTTGGACAATTCCCTTATTTGCATCTGATTTTTTTCCCTCCCTTGTTCATTTCAGAATGATGCAAAGCAAGCAACAATCATACACATTGAAAGGACTGCATGGTGTTGTAATCCTGTAACTCTGTATTTTCATCATCATTATTTTAGAATGAGGAGTGAACATTACATTTTGAATTTGAAAGACAGGATCAAGCAGAATGTTTGAGAAGTGAGCATTTTCTCTCCATTTATCCTGATAAAAGAAATCCTGATCGAATTTGGGCACCTGAAAAGAACCAATTGCCGAATGATGGCATTTAGTTTTGAATGAAATCCCAATTTAAAAAGATAAGATTAAATGTTAATATTAACTTTCTATGCCAAAGATAAATGTGCCCAATGAATCCTACTACATAATTAGAAATTCTGTACACTCCCAACAACCATGGATGTTGGTCTAGGGAAAGATTTTGCTTATTTTAGCACTCCTTAATTATAGTTTGAAATTTCTCATAAAATATTTGATCAGTTTTATTGACCAACATGCTTCAGTGCTCTGCAATACACATGGATATATTTTGAGGCTGAAATAATATTTAATCAGGTATTTCATACTTCATGAATGCCAGATTTTCTGATATTCTAGCAAGTCTTAATTGGCTGAAAAATGGTTCTTTTAGCCACCGCAGGTATTATACTATTCTGTTCTGACAAATCATCCCTCTGGCATTCTGAGCAAATGCAGGTTAATGGAGAATCCTTTAATAATTTTATTAAATTAAATTAAGTATATTATCCTAATAGCTCTTTAGCCAATTTTCTCTCATTTAAATAATGACTAGAATTCACTAAATGAATAATAATCCATCATGGTTTTTTAGTAGATGTAATTCTTTGCATGTTTACTTGGAAATAAGTCTCACTGAATTACGTCTCTCTGTGTCAAAATAATTCTACGTAGGTTCTACGTAGGTTCTGACTGTCTGATATTTGTTTTTTTGTACAGTTTGAAATGAATTCAAGTTATTTTGTTCAATATAAAACACATACAGTCCTATTCATTTCTTTTCTGAAGTGATTCGGTTTGACTTAAAATCCATTGGATTTACATTACTATTTTTTTCACACCAATGACAGAGATTGGGAGACCTTTTTTGGATAGGATTCAGCTACAAAATGTATTTGTTTGTAAGGACGTATATGTATCTAATGAAATATATCACATTTTTCAGTCCCAGGTCCTGAAACCTAATTTCAGCCATTAGTTTCTACAATGGAAAATGGAAACCTTTTACTATAAAAGAGGCAAACGTAAGCTTCTTGTTAATAATAGGAACAAATAAACAGTCAAAACATTGTGAAATGGATTTTCTTACTTATCCCTCTTTCATGAGCTATAGGATAGACGCACAACAGTTTAATTAAAAAAAAAAAGTTTTAAAAAGTGA
Organism: Pseudoxyrhopus heterurus; assembly: GCA_032468235.1. Taxonomy (NCBI): domain Eukaryota; kingdom Metazoa; phylum Chordata; class Lepidosauria; order Squamata; genus Pseudoxyrhopus; species Pseudoxyrhopus heterurus. The sequence goes on from JANHJO010009514.1 coordinate 271,876, forward strand.
TTTTAAAAATAAGTTGATAATATTTATTTATTATATTTCTGCACCACTCATCTCACTTAAATGATTATGGTTATTATGATTACTATTTTCTTCAAAGGGACTGTAAATATATGAAAGAAAATGTTAAATTTAATGCCAAAATACTTTGAGAAAATATATCTTGGCTATAGCATCAGATGAAAGTCTTGGGTTCCTGTGTGGTTTTGTTTGCTTTGTTGCTTTGTGTTAAACCACATTTAACTGGGATTTGGTATATCTGTAGATATGGAAAGCCCTGGCAGATATCTAACAGACACTAAACAATCTGAGATGCTGAACAAATTTTGAATTTTGAATGCATGCAGTGGGTACTGTCACAAAATAGCTGTCATTGAATCTTGCCTATTCCCAAAATAGCTTCTAGGTGCTGTAAGCAAATATTCTTTTACCAAAAGACAAATTGGTGAAGTTGATCCTTCATATCAACTTTAATATATTTTTTCCTTGGTTGATGGAATTTTAAAACGAGGAGGAAGAGGAAGATGTCAGCAAGGGCAGCATGAAATTTAGTGGGCCCCCAAAGAATGTATTGATGGATTTATAAAGACCACATTACCTATTCCTATTTAATCCATAGTCCAAATCACATTGTATAGAAAACCAGGCACTCAAGAACTACAGCAAGAGCAATAAGATTTAGAGGAGCTTTTTACTGATCGCTTACAGTAATTTAAATTAAGAAAAAAATCAAATTAAATACATGATTAGCTATCAGGCCTTTTTGAGTGTGGATTTCATTAAAACAATTTAAAATGTGAAGTAGTTGATTATACACCCAATGTTGTAATAGGGTTGATGTTTGCAGTTTGCCTGAATTAATTTGAAGTAAAGCACTCCTTTCGAAACAAAGAATCCAGATTTTAGTAATCCCAGTAAATAGGTAAAACTTTCCCCCCTCACAAATGTGTCTCAACAATATTGCTTAAGCTATATAACATTATGTTCAAGATACATATAACTACAACTTATGGAATAGGGCCAAGCTATCTTTTTCAGAATTGTGTCTGGCTTTTAAATGATATGCTAGGACTACATCCCTAAAAGGAACAAAGCCAAACAAAGTTTTGGATAGCACTGAGAGAAAAATTCAGATAGGCTAGGAAAAAATGAAAATGGATCTGATTTAATATCTGTTCAAATGAAATTAAAATTAAATAGAGTGGATAGGACCATTCCCTTTTGATTTAGTTATTATTCCACTTGAAACCCAGCAAACACATCAGTTTGATGAGAAGTTTGGAGGGACTCTGAGGTATCATACCTGAGAATTTGATGAGTGGCCCATATGGTTGTGGTAGGTTATGGATCTCTCTAACACATAAATAAAAATATTTTTGTACTCTGTTCACTATTTTATCAGTGATAATGACAGTCTAATTTCCTATCTTTTTCTTTGATAACTGTCTATTAAATTGCTTTTGGGAGATACTTATTGAAGTAGGCAAAGGCCTATCTTTCCAGAATGAAATCGGGATAAGCCATAGATTGGATCCAGCCAGGTACCCTTATCATTCTCATCTTATTGAATGACTTCTAATCTGGTTTATAGTGTCTAAGATGTACTTGCTCCTGATTATTTAAAAGGAATATTTCCATTGACAATATTTCCATTGCCAGTGGGTTTTTGAAGTATTTCTTCTAAAGCCTCATTTATGTTTAGCCATCTTAAGGGTTTGTTTTAAACATATCTAATCATGCACTTCCCAACTACCCCCCTCTATTTCAAAGCAGGACAGGATAGTTTTTACTGTTACCAGTATCATCTTTTTAAAGAAAAGGAAAAGAAAAACCAATCCCAGATACACCAAAGTCTGCTTGAGGGGCCTATTTTAAGCAGCATGGCATTCAGTCAGGGTTCTGAGGAGAAAATTTTAGTGACTCAACTTGGTAAATTAAAGGGTGCCGTGGCATGGTGATTAACTCTCATTTGTGCATTTGTGTTAAAATTAATTAAAACGTTTGAGCCATAGGAGATAGCTTGCAACTTCAAGGCCTGACTCAGCCCACAAAAGTCAGTGTAGATCCACTAGTGATTCATCTTGGCTAAGATGAGAGGAGCTTTAAAAGAAAAGAACAGTCAGAACAAATGTGTTTTCAATGGTGCTTAACAGCAGGAATACCACTGAGACTTCATTGCAATGCTGCCGGAGTGTGACATGATAATACAGTGTGTACATTGTTTGGTATATTCTTTGAAAAGAGCTCCCCCCCCCTTTGCACAGCCCCATGCCACTTTCATATAGATTACATTTTAGCCCAACATGACAAAGTTAATTGTCTCAACCAAAGAAATGGTGGATTGTATAGCTTTCTGGGGCAGAATAACTTAGTTATTGTATTCTGTGATCATGCTAAACATCCAGCCTCTTTTTGATGATGTATTTGTACACTAATGAACATAATGCAGCAACTTTATTATATCAACAGTCAGTGCTATTATTATCAATTGATTTCATTATATTCTATATTAATTACATCCAATATATTTAGGATCTAAGTTAAGGCAGGACGGAAATATATTTTGGTATATACTTGGTACCTTAATCTTAAGAAGCCCTGGAGATATTCTTGCTTACAATCTATTTAATAATGGAGACAGTATTTGCTGACAGTAGAAAGATAAGTAACAGATGGGAAAAAATGTCATGCAAATATTGCTTTTTTTTTTTTTTCAGTTGTTCACACCCAGCCAGTTATAAATTTTACATTGGTCGGAGTTAAAGCATTTAGGAAAATCTTTTCTCCAGCCTTTAAAGTATGAAAAAAAAAATTCATTGAAGAGAAAGTGCTGTTGTTTGACACAAAGCGGTATTTATAAACTGAAACTAAATGCCTTACCTATTTTTCCCTTCTGTCAATAGATTTCTTGTCAACCCAAGAGTCAGAGGTCAGTATCAGAATGCCCCTTTGGCACCTATTTGCTATAAGTAGCAAACTTGTTCAGTATTGATCCACAATGTCTAAATATCTATTATGTGGGATATAAAAGGTGGTTTCACGTCTTTCTAAAACAGATAATTCATAAAGGCCAAAGGGTCAGCTCTAGTGATATATTATTGTTTCACTATATTGGAGATCACACACAGGAGCAGAGGGACAACATAACAGAGTATGGAAAGTGTCAATGAAGCCTTGAAGCAGAAAGTCCAGTGTCGGCTGGAAATTTCCTTCTTTCCATACAACAGAACACAACTTGACCCAAGTTGTCTTCTTGAGCCTACTGTCCTCACCTATGAAAATGTCAGAAATTGAAGTCTAAAGATATTCCTTAACCGTATAGTTGGGTTACAGCTTCTCGATGGGAATAATTTTACTGTAGATTACTTTCCATTTAAAGAACAGAAAGGAGATAGCATGATACTTCCTGTAGAACAGCAGTACCAGTATACTGCCCTATTGTAGAACATTAGCACTGGACAGCCCCAATATCCTGCCAAAGATTGCTATTCCTAGCAGCTAATATTCAACAATATTGTGCTCTCAACTTTAGGATTCCATATATATTTCATCTTTGTTAAGATGTTTATACACCATCTGTTAATGATGTTAATATATCATCTGTGTTATTGCGGCTAACCAATTTTAACATAACTAGAAGCCATTATATTCCATGATGATGAAATCCACAAGTTAATTATATATTATCTGAAGAAATCTTGTCTTAGCTTAGCTTATCTTAGCTTGTCATTTTATCCCCTCCCCTGCTCTCCCTTCTCCTCCCCTCTATGTTATAATGTAATTAAATATAAAACAAAATATTAAATCAAATAAAAATATCAGGGTGAATCATTCTTTATTTTGATTTTATTTGAATGTAATTAAATAGAGGTCATTTCCCTTTAGTAGTTGGATATCTCTTTAATTTGCTGCATGATCAAATTTCCTAGAGGATCTGCAAACCTTATTTACAATCATCTTAATTTTTATGTTTTAATTGTGAATTAGAATTAGTCTAATTAGTATTTTTCTCAAATGTCATTCATGATTTGGTACAGTCACACTTACTCTTTAAAATACTAACACTAATATTCCAAAAGACAATTAGGCAGAGATGCTGAATAACATATTGTTAATATTCTTCAACTTTTTCCTCTTTGAACTCCTGATCAGCTGCATGTGCCTTAATTGGACCCAAGAGAAACAAATTACACAGACGTATCGCTTGGAATTTAGGCAGAAGTTGAAAATAATTTTATTTTCTTTGAAAGAAAATAAAGATCAGAAGTGGTATCAATCACATAAAAAGTAAACTCTATTTAAAATGGAGTGGCATTTTGTTTCACTGAAGCAGATTATGGTTTTAGACTGAGGCCAAATAACTGGTTCCAGATTACATTTCTTCTGGGATACATTTGAGGAGAAAGTAAATTGTGATGAATCATTCTATAACATGATTGTTAAAATGTCAGGCTCCATAAGTTTCAATGCATTCTTATGGCTCTGAGCACTAAAATGCAACTGAATGTTGGAATAAGTGAAACTCAAAAGTGTCACATAGTTAGCTTTTAGAGGAAAAAGACATTACTGGCCGAGCTGCTAAAAATTCACATTGCCTGATTTTCAGAGTCAAAACATAATGCATGGACAAGCATATTCACCCAAAGGTTGTTCTTTTTTATTATGGGTCTTGGCTACATATCCCAATCTTTCCAAATTCTGCAGAATGCAAAACAGTCCTGGAGAAAAATATCCTAATGCAATTGCATCGCATTAGTAGGTGGAGAAATTGGGTGGATGCTGCCTAAAATTGACAAGACCTTAATGAGTTACAGGCTGAAGATTTTTGTTTCTAATCCTTCTAGGACATTCCTGTGGTTGAAAAACATGGTTGTTCTGATGCTGGAAAAGGTAATTTTATATAGAAGTGGACTTAAGTGTGTGTGTGTGTGTGTGTGTGTGTGTTCACAACTCTTGAGTGTGACCTCAAGATCTCTCCCAAGTATTTCTGCTGAATTGTAACTTTTAGTGTATCTCAAAGAGGGAAGCTACATTTATGAAAATAACTATATTAATGGCATCCACTCTAATTTTAATAAAATATATTTTAGTTGTTCCCTAGCAGGTGCCCATTTCTTTGTATGGCCCCTCTCCATTGGTTGCAATGCAGCTTCCAGAATGCAATTGAAAGACCTAGCGAGATCCTGTCTGAAAGAGACTTGAGATCTCTGCTATAGGACCCTTATCTTGAATGGACAATCACAAGCTTGCAAAAATGAGGAAAATATGGAAACCAACGTTGGGTCCTGCAATCGTGAGAGGGTAGTATCTGCCTGGCTACTCTTGAATCTGTAAATACGACCACGCAGCAAATTTTATAGCAGAGTTAGGGCAAGAAATCTGAACTGTTTTAAGTTCAACACCCATCTGAAAACACCCCTTCATTTTCTTCTTCTTGAGGTACACGCTATATATATTTTGGTTAGAATTACATCCTGCCCTTGGTTCAGAAGCCCAAGACCGATACATAGCATTCCCTCTTCCTGTTTCTCCTTACCACCATGACTGTAATGTGAAATCAGTGCTGGATCTTATCCTTTGGTGTAACTCTACAATTTATGAAATATTTAATTGAGTCTTAAATTCTATTTCATTTTTTTAATGTCAATTCTTGTTGCTCCATATTGGACTATAAAAAACAACTCTGTTGCAAATGCAGGTCTTGGCCACACAAGGGCAGTCCACCAACAAGGCATGGTTGCTGGATTTGTAAAGCAGATGCCAGATACCTAGAGGCCTTATGTTTGGCTGAGCAAAACACCACATCCATTTCACCGGGCAGGTGCCCCTCTGTGGGTAGCTGGAAGTGACACTCTTTAGAATTGCCCATAGACCTGGAAGCAGCAAATGAAGCCATGCAGACCTTTGTCTAGTATAACTATTATATCCAGTTTTATATCTTCCAAGTTAGTTTGCTTTTTCAGTTGGAAATCTGAAATTGTATTTGTCATTTGTTTTTGAACGGTGAACGTGATTCAAGATGAGACTCCTTACCTGCATGGTGATGTAATTATCAATTAAATCCGCCTTCCCCAATCTGATGAACTTCAGAGGTATTCAGCTGCAATTGCCATCATTCTCAACCATTAATGACTGGGAAAAAGCCCACAGTAAACAAATCCACTACTAGCTTGCCACCAGCCTTTTAACAATATCTGCATTCATCCCAATAACAGTGTTTTTTATATATATACTGCAAACAATAAATAGAATGTAGAGATGTCGTTCTGTTGTGGCAGTGTCATGGGGTGTATTATGCTTTGGTAGAACTAAGTGGAATTACATTGAACAAACCAGGTTTATGAAAAGCAAATGCTCTAATCTATTGTAAACTCGTGGGACAGTGTGTAGGTGTATTAATTCCCTGACAGGAATAAATGTGAACTCCCACAACAGGGAGATGTTAATAATTTGTAATACAACAATTAACAGGAATATTGATGCAAGTGTATGTGTTCTCCGCCAGCAGCTGACATCTCCAAGGTTTACTAAACTGCAAGAAACACATTACAGATTATATATCTTAATGTAGTCCATTTCATTATATGAACTGTGCATAACCTATGTGGTGAAACGTGCCTTTTCATTTCAGAGTAATTATCTCAGCTGAAGGTGACTGCATTGTGAGAAAATGCGTGAAACAAATTATTTCTTTTCTCATGTTTACTGAATTGCATTATTGTCACTGCCTCTTTCAAACTGGTAAACTGTGAGAAATATATTTCAGCAAAATTAGAATTAGAAAAACATTTCACAAACCTGCCTCTTGGGACTGTAAAAATTTGGACTATTTCCCGTCAGCTAGTTTGGGTTTATTGATGGCCTACCTAAATGCTAAGTGTCACTTACTACCTTCTCTTACTCTTCTCCAAATCTACTAAATTTAGTGGATTCTTTGGTAGGACCTACTAAATGAGATGTCCTTTCAGGTAATGGAAGCCCACCACTACGGCATTAGTGCCTCTTCATGCCAATTAAACACATTTTATATAGACATAGTGGATGCATCAATGACTTTGTGGTAGACTTTAGCGGAGCTCAGCCAAACAACTGCACAGCAAATGTAATTTCAGGAACATTTCAGTCAGTTTAAGTATGTGCAAATTGTTCCAATGCAGAACATTGATTCTGAAAGAGAAATATATATTTACACATACACACACTCCCATACACTAATTATTTGCCGTTGATTACTGCGGTAATAAAGAGCTTGTGGTGCTTAATTTAAATTAATCCTTCTTTAATGAAAAACGAAGCTTGGAGCATAAAGAAATTTTGACAGATACAGTTATTGCATAAACATACATTTATATATGCCAAGGCAAATGAACAAGCTATCATGCTCAAACCAGGCTATAATTAGCTTGAATTATAGTATTTCCACTGAACCTGGTTATGGGAAAATACAATCAGGCTGGAAAAAAAGGTGTGTGTGTGTGTGTGTGTATGCACATGCATATACATCTTGCTTGACATAAGCATAGGTGTGTGCATTTGTAATTGTAAGCACATTCACTTAACAGGAGGATGAGCTTTATAAAAGGAGCCTCCTTTTTACATTTCTGGCTGTTCCTTTTTAATTTTCAGAACATGTAAAAATAAGAGACGGGCAGAACTAAAGGTATTCGATGATTACTGTCCATCTAACCAATTGCTGATTAAGTGCCACATTGACCAAGAACAATTAAAAAAATAAAAATAAAAATCAACAGCCACTTTACAATGAGAGCCGAGTGTGGAGTGGAGATTCAGCTGCATCCTGGTGTCCAGTGTGACAGTGACTTTATGTCTGGAAGTCCCACTGAGTTGTGTAATGAGTTGGGCCACACGCACCTGATCAGGCCTCTCCATGCCCCAGGGCACCCCTAAATGCCTGCCTGTCCCAATTCTTTAAAGTGGAGACATATATATTCTCCCTTAAAGAGGAGAGAGCGCTATTACAAATCCCAGAATATAAATTACACTTTCATCTT
>JANHJO010009514.1:284884-289349 GCA_032468235.1 Pseudoxyrhopus heterurus
CAAAAAAATGTGCAAAAAACAGCAGGTTTTTGCACTTTTTTTGAGCTAAAATGGGGGGCGCACGCATGCACGGGGGCGGGACTGGGTGATGGCCAGCATGCCGGCCGACATGGCTCCATGTGCCAGTGTGGGCATGCGTGCCATAGGTTCGACACCACGGGTCTATAAGAAAACCACCAAGCTCAGAGAGCACCAAACACTCCATATATCAACTAAACTGCTAAATGTTTATTGCTTGATTTTTTAGAAAAAAGAATTGCAAGTTGTTTTTTATGGCAGTCAGAATAATTTTATATGTTAGCCAAGTTCTTTCTTGTAAAAAAAACCTTTCAGAGAAGGTTCTCCTATAGGCTTGAGGGTTATATAGCAAAATGTCCAGAAGGAGAAATAGAAGAACTTTTAAATAAACTTATCCATACTCTTTTATCCAAGCCTGGGGATGCCAAAATGTACTACAGAATTTTTTTCAACCCAAACCCAGGAAAATAGACAAGGCAAAGTCCTATTCTAAGACTGCCTTCTGCTGGCTGACCTATGCAATTTTTTTTCTTGCTTGGTTTAATAAGAGTAGTTCTTCTGTTGCTGCAAACTGACTTACCAAGATTTCCAACATAAAGGTAAAATTTTGTTGTGTTCACCAGTTATAGGTTCTCATATTATCTGTCTGTAACACATCTTAGGAAAACACATAAATACAGTTTATTTATTTGTAAAATGTATTAACCACCCATCTTATCACAGGGTAGCTTTCACCACAGTTAATATTTGAAATTATAAGTAATCTACAAAACTACAGGTAATCCTTGACTTACAACAGTTCATTTAGTGACCATTTGAAGTTACAATGGCACTGAAAACCGTGAGGTATGACCATTTTTTACACTTATGATCGTTGTATTATCCCCATGGTCATGTGATCAAAATTCAGAGGCTTGACAACTGATGGTTGCAGTGTCCCTGGGTCATGTGATCACCTTTTGCCACCTTCTGATAAGCAAAGTCAATGGGGAAGCCAGATTCACTTAACATCTGTGCCAAGAAAGGTCATAAAGTGGGGCAAAACTCACTTAATACTTAAATGTCTCACTTAGCAACAGACGTTTTGGGCGCAATTGTGGTTGTAAGTCACGGACAACCTGTATTTGGTGGGCATACATTCACCTAATGCATTCAGGATGCACACTCTGAGTGACTTCTTTCCTATCTATACCATTTATTGTCTTATTAAAATAGGGTCCTCCTTGAATCAACTAGGGTTTCATTTGATTGATTTGATAAATAGTGCCCACTTATGAATTTTGTGCTCAAAGGGTAACATTAGACATTCACTTTCTACCCTGCTACTGCAGATACATATGTACCTTTCATTGGTCTTATCGCTATGATACAATTAATTGGGGCCATTTTCCCAGTAGTTAAGGCCACTACTACTATAGTAGCACCCAATACTTGTTGAAGTCATAATAAAGTTTATCAAAATTATTCTCATTCTGGCACAATATAAGCTGCTAGAGCAGAATGAATCCCTTCTCTGCTACCTCATATACCTATTTATATGAGCTCACCTAGAGAAGATATCTGCCAGTCTGAGGTGCATATCATCACTATGCTGTTGATATCCAGTTACACATTGCTACCTTGAGCCAGGCTAGAAATGTATAAAACTTTGACTTTGTGCCAGGAAATTGTAAAGCCCGGATAAGATAAATTAAGTTGAAGTTGTTCTACAACAAGATCGTGTTGGTCTATTGGTCCAAGGATCATCTGGTTTTCTGTATATTCTAATGACACGTCTGGACTTCTTTGCCTGAAAGAGCAAGTCCACAACTTGGTGTCCTCCACGATTCATGGCTACTATAAGTTATGCAGGTGAAGGCCATGACAACTGGTCTTTAAATTTGCTATGACTCATGTAATATTTATAGTAATCTCTGGACCAGATGAGCTAACTCTACTGTTCATCCAGTTGCCTTTTGAAAGAAAGCCCTTTGGGACAACTGTGACCTGGACGACTGAGAATCTCCATAGACATTTAGCTATGCATTTTGGGATGAACTCCCTTCGAATGGTGCGAGAAAAAGAATGGATTTCCAGAAATTTTTTTCAAGACTACTGGATTCAAGTGACCCTGAGGGAACAGATAAACATCCAAGTGACCTCAATGATTCTCAGCAAGAGGGCTAACAACCACATGACCTCAAGGAATATAAATCCTTCCATTCTCCACCATTCACCAAAGAAGCTTCTTGTATGAGAAGCGAAACATCTTCAAACAAAACAAGAAAGCCCACTTTCCTTTTGAAAAACAACAACAACCAGAATGGCCAAGCTGTTTTAGTACCAAGCCAAGGTCTGAAGCTCAGCTTACATGAATCTATATTGTTCTTCTGAAGCAGTAAAACCATAGTCTATGAAGATTAGAAACAAATTTGTAATTATTTAGCCTGCTGGTGCAAAGGAAGGCTTCTACAACAGGGGCAAACTACATCCTATTTCAGACAAGATATAAATGCCTCTTTTTAAAAAGAGTGATTAATCAATTTTATTATGACTTTTTATCATTCCTGCCATTTATTTACATAAACTGCAAGAAAGATAAGAATCAGGAAGATAAGAAATTTGTCTTCAAATTTCCAAGATTTGATAAGTGTAAAGATGCCCCCAATAATGTTGTAGTGATAGCCACTGGTGTCTCATTAGCTATTAGAACTTTAAAGTTCTTGCAGGATGAATATTTACAAAAATATTCATAAAAGGAATTGGTCATAGCACACAATACACAGGTTTTCTGTTCCAATTTCTGGGTCAAGATGTCCGAGACTGCACAGCTTTAACAAGGTCTAGGCATAATTTTCATGATTTCTCTGCAATTCTCTCTTCTAAATTTAGTCAATTTAGTCCTTTCCTCATCTCACTTTTGACTCTTGTATCTTCGCTAAATGTTTGTCAGGTAATCAAGGAACGTGTTGGTTGGCACAGGTTGTCCAGGATTAACAGAGTCTACAGTTTACTTTTTCTCACCTCTGAATTCAAGAGAACTGCAAGAATCCTGTCACATCACCAATAAATTTCCATCTGAATCCATCATTTTCCAGGGCAGATCATACTAATTTTTCACACACACCCCAGCCCTTCAGACGTAAGAAGTTCCAGTGAATTTCATCTTAGTTTTTAACCATGACAAAAGAGAGATGGTCCACAGATGCTCCATTATATGGTTATTTCCCATTTATTTCATAATGTTCCTTTTCTTCCACATAACAAATGTCTATTCAGTGGCATTTTAGGAGGCTGTGGAGCTGCATGAAGGCTCTGGGATGCTTCAGGCAATCCCAACACTTCAGATTATGCAACTCTTTCTATGCTGCCGGCATACATTAGACTCTTATCACCCAAATTCTATCACTGGCTCGAAAACATCTATCATTTTAAGATTACCGCTGAGTGTTCAGTCATTTCCCTATGACTGACACTGGGAAGCCTCGTACTGAGTTAGCAACCTATGTTCAGGGGATTATACATCTTTTCTCCCTAGTCTTGATACACCAGTTCCACATATCTGCTAGGTACATGTGATTTGGGGGGAAATGTATAACTGCTCAAATATGATTTAGTTATAGGAAGTTGAGATTTCAAACACCAACCACATGGTCTACATCACTGTCTGAATATCCCCAAGGAATGTACACCTCAAAGTTTGGGAGACCCTGGTCTGCACCATTCGAATTAAATTTAAGAATCAAGTGGATGAAAACTTTTAAATGGAAAGGATCCACATGCATTATTCCAGTTTGAATTAGGCACTGACTTTGTAGTAAAAACACCTAAGAGCAAGAGTCTGCAAGACTGAGTCCAGGGGTATGATAATGTCCATTTAAATCAAAAATTTTAATGTGAAAAATAAGCCATAAGTGCTCTGAATTTTTAAATAAAATCACATGACTTTTACAGCATTTTATTCCTATTTAATAATTTAAAATATTTATTATTATTGATCGCCAGACTCAAAAATATTTTTTGTTGTTGTTGTTGTTGTTCCTATAATATTACAAAATAACTGCCCCTGACCTCAAAAAGTTGTTTAACCTTGCTTGTTACTTAATGTATTGCTTGCTATGTAACGTTTACCGTGAAAATGTACGTAAAGGCAAGTTGCAAGCTTCAAGCAACTGAGGCTAAGGAATTGCAGCTTCTGCATATTGAATATTAAACCTTGACTTGATTTCTCTATTTGAAATAATACAAAACCAACAATCTCTGGATATCTCTCCTTCCCCTTCTGTCAAAAATCCCCCAAACAAAAGAGGCTGGACAAGAGTCCATCACTTTGGGCATGAAGGTAGGAAGAAGAGATGAAGGAAAGCAGAAGAGATGGAAAAACTTGTTCAGATAGCAATAGCAATAGCATTAGATTTATATACCGCCTATCAGTGCTTTTTACAGCTCTCTCTAAGCGGTTTACAGA
>JANHJO010009514.1:323007-334716 GCA_032468235.1 Pseudoxyrhopus heterurus
AAACAAACATGTTTTGTTGCCCTTACAGGTAATCCTCGTTTAGAAATCGTCTCATTTGGCAACCACTCAGTTACAATTATGATGAAAAAGTAACTTTGCGATCAAAGTCAAAAACAGAATTAAGAAGGTTAAGCTAAATATATTAAAAGTTAAGTTTGATGACCCTTCTGTTTAACAACCAAGTTGCAAGGCCCAATTGGGGTGGCTAAACAAGGACTACCTATATAACCTTACAGTGCTCCCATGAATATTCTATTCATAAGAACAAAGGTAACAATTTTACTTATTAAAGAAGAAGCCAGGTGTTTTGCCAGAAGAAGAAAGGGAAAGAGTAAAAAATTGTGCATATTTAAGAGAAGAGTCCATGGAATTTAACTCATTACATAAACCCTGAAGATTTTCTCCCTCTTCCACTCCACTGCAAAACAAAAGAGATAATTTGGCTTTTTTTTTTAAAGAGTACACATTCTCATTACCAAGGTTATTCAGGATAGCATTTTAGCCCCAATCCAGAAAATACAGTAGTGCATTTAATAGTCCTTGCAGACCAAGAATACTGTAGGCGTGTGAGCAAATTCAACAGAATAGTTTCAATGTCCTGTTATAGACCTTTGTAATAGCTCCTGTTCTGCTTAAGAATAGGGAGAATATATTCAGTCCATGGAAGCAGGATTTAGAGTTGTTCTTCAGAGAGAAAGTATAAACATCTACCACCTCTTTTATCTTATTTTTTCTGTGTGCTTTAAAAGGATACCCATTTTTAAATAAAATAAAATAAAATAAAATAAACCAATTAATGTCTAGGAACAACCGCCAAAAGAAAGTTCAGGACAAGTAAACTTCAACTGTTGTTCCTCCTCTATCTGCCTAATAATTTAAAATATAGGGCTTTTCTTGCTTCTGTGCATCAGGGATGGAACTGTTGCTTGTTCAAAATAAAGGCAGGTTTTTCTCTCTTTGGTGAGTGAAAGTTTGGGAGAGAAAACAAAGAAAGATTAAGGAAGAATGTCTTCTCCTGTTTGTTCACTTCTACTGGGCAATAATATAATTTTCAGTCTCACGTCTCTATTTCAGACCACATATGGCAGTAATATTGGATCTTTCCCATCTCAGCTTAACCATGACTAAACAGGTTGATGAATGTCATGAATCTTATCACCATACATGCATATTGTTAAATATAATTCACTTTTGATCTGCACCCTTGTGCAGTGGTGAATGAAAACTGTTAAGATTTCTTCCACTGTCTGCCTTTTAATGTATTAAACAGCTAGGCTGTCAATAGATTATATTCTTGTACAACGATAATAGTCCCCAAAACTAAGAGGCCTTGTCAGGAATTGCAGTTGTCACAGTTTGATGCAAATGATTTTACTTGGTGTTCATCTACTGAGCAATCATCTCATAATCTGGATATACATCACAGCATGACATGTAAATTTCTTGCTACTCTGCTTTCATTTCCAGAGGCAGCAATCAAATGAAAACCATTCAACCTCACCAAAATGTATAAATAATTTTCATTCAAACATATTAACAGTCAAAATATGAGAATTTATCACAGAGCACTGCACCTTTTAAGAAGCAATAAAGACTTTACTTTTTAAGCGTATCTCTACTTAGAAAAGTAATAAGAATGGTTACCTGCCCTTTTAAGAGATGAGGATTTTAAAATCCACACGTAAAATCTCTTCAGCAGAATTAAGAATGCTGCTGATGCTCTGGAACACACCATGCATGTTTAAATAGACAAAAATAAAATTGTATAGTGGAAATAATGATCCTGCACATGACTTTAAATAATTATTCAGAAAAGAACATGATTAAATCATGTAAATCTTTCTGAAATGGCCTATATATAATAAATGCTAATTTTAAATAGACAGAAAAGTGACACAAAAGCACCATATGATACATGAGTTGCTAAGAAAATTAAAATCACTACATTTAATTTATACCCATGCACACATTCATTTGGTCCTTTTCCTTCTCCTGAAATGATTGTGCAGTTCTAACTATGGGAGGCAAAATGTTCTGAAGCCCTCTCTAATGCAAGAATCCTAAATAAACTTTGAAAACTAGCATAATAGTTCAAGGTGTCATTAAGATTGTAGAGTAAAAGTTTTCCTTCTGAGATTTCTCTACCTGTTTGCAGACTGCTGTTTGATTTGGATGAAAGAAAGGGTTGTTATTGAGAAACAAAAGAATTTTAGAATTTGAAGAGCATGACCTGACATTTGGGTGGCATGGGGTTTATTTTACAATACAATAAAGTTAATATAGACTTTAAAAATCATTATGTTAGAAGTGCCTTATTGAGAATATGGAATAGGTACAAACCCTGGCTGTGCCTGAAAACAAATATAAAATGAAGGTCAAGGAATCAATTGATTGCAAGGGATTTAATTTCCAATGGTTTTTCATATGTACAGTTAAGAGAAAGATTTAAAGAAAGATTGGGAATTGAGCGACATAAGACAAATTTAAACAGAATTACATGCAAATGCTGAAGATGTATTTGCTAAAAAAAATACTAGCTTTTACTAACATTTGAAATGGAAGAATGTAAGGGTGTAAGATAAAATGGGTTCAATAGGAAAATAAGAGGCTGAAAGTATTGAAATTCACATTCTGTTAAAATTTAAAAGTGATATTTTTTATAAAATGATGCACTGTTGCTTTATAACACCAGAGGTTCCAGTACTTCAAATCTATGTTGGAAATGTAGAAAACATGAAGGATTATTTGTAATTTAGGAGTTTGGTGGTTAAATCAGCTACAGTATGGGAAGAAGGGAGTAAGGATATAACTTTAGAGTGAGAGGATAAAATATAAATGCATTTATAACTGCTTATATAAGCTCAGAAGCTTCTTTGTTTCTTATTTATTTACTTATCAGGTTTCTCTTTTTCTTCTTTAAATTTGTATTGTTTTTACTCCATAAAAATTAAATAAAAATTAAGTTTTAAAAAGGTTTCTTTACCTGTTTATGAGAGAGTTCATTTTTTCCATTTTTAAATAAAGATTAACAGTTAACTTGTTGAAATAATTGCTGCATGTATATGTCCTGAAACTTATTATTTGAAATTTATTTTTAAAATTCTCATGAAATTTACCTCCAGATAATTTCTATAAGGCTTTACATTAAAATGCATCATAAGTCAAACAGGAAGAAGAAGGAATAATAATTATTATTCAATGGAACATCTGTAAAAATTATCATGTGCCTACAATGAAACATTGGTGGAACATAGAGTTAGAAAAGTAGTTGAAAATGAGGAGGTTAAAATATTGTGGGATTTCTGAATACAAACTGATAAAATCTAGGCACATAACATATCAGATTTAATTGTGATGGAAAAAAAGAAAGTGTGGATAATTGGCAATACCAGGGGATACTAGAACAGAAGACAAAGACTTGGAGGTCACAAATATCAATAAGTTGAAAGATTATGACATAAACTGGCCATGGTGGTCCCAGTGGCTATCGGCACATTGGGTGCCATATCAAAAAAAGCTTGGATGAAGAAAATTTTCCACTGAAAAAGTTTCAGTTAATTACAATAGGTCCCACTGCTTGGTTCTGCACATATACTATGCTAATATATTATGACATTCTAAGTTCTTGGGAACCAGTGGGATATCATAATGAATTGATGCATATGAAGGCCAACATCAGCTGAAGAACTGGCAGCTGTGATTGCACATTTTTGTGAAATAATAATAATATCTTAAACTTGCATGCCATCCAACTCTCAATGACTCTGGGTGGTACGTGAAAATTTTAGAAAAGCAAAGCTGAATTTTCTGAATATTTAGAGCAGATTTTTGGTCCTGTTTTGTATTAATGTTTATTTTTTAATATCTAAGCAGATGTTGTTATTTAAAATAGCCTCATGTGCATATGATAAAATCACATACATTAGCAATTACATAATTTTGGTTTATGATAAAGCTCCTGTTTAGTCTACATCAGAAGCCATTAAGAAGTTGGCAGAGATCCAGTAATCGTTATGTATGTATGGACATCTCTTCGCCCTTTTTTCCTGCAGTTCTCTCATGAAATTTTACTTTGAAGAACTGGGTAGATACCTATAACAGACTTGAGCTGAGTTGAGAAAAGGGTTGCATAGAGAACAAAGAATCCATTCTACTAGCAGTGTTCACTTTGCTGATGGATAAATAACCCTTGGTATCACCAATAAGCACACCTTTAAAAGAAGATAGATATTTATCCATCAGACTCTGACAACTACAGCCTAATCCAGGCAATAACATGTCAGAAATAGAGAGTAGATGTAGCTAGGTGTGAATCTGGAAATTGGTTTCAGAAATCATGAATATCATCCATTGTATCAGATGAAAACATTTTGTATTTAGACTCAAATCTACACAACATAACATTTTGTTTCCAGTTGTGAAAGGAGAGAAACACAAAATCATGTAAGTCTTAAAGATCAATCATATGAGTCATAATGACGAATGCCAGAATATCTGTTGACCATCAATGACTGGAGTACTTTTTCCTCAAACTGTTCAATTTTCCCTTATAATCAAATACTATATAACAGATAGTAGCTTATAGGTAACAAAAGAAGCTTAGTTTGAGGCAACCAAACAATCAATTTTAAATTGTAAATAGCTTGAATCCAGCTTTCTAATAGGGCCTTCTCCTTTCATAGGAACCTTCCTACTCAGATCTTCTAGGGACGGTCTGTTTAATCCCACCACAATTTCTGGTTTTAGCTGGAATGAAAAAGGGTCTGCTTTGCAGTTACTATAAGTAGATTTCAAATGACGTATGTCCTTCATGCTTCTTTGTTGCTAAACCTCTGGCCTGTTATGAAGAGCTAATTGTTCTAGTAGGCATTTGGTCTACCAAACAATTAATTTCTTAATTTTACTTTTTAAAATCTCCTTATTTATCTTTCACTAGCTTATGCTCCTATTGTGATAGCAAATGGCATTGGTCTTGAGACTCTTCGTGGAAAGGTGCCTTAAATAGACATATTTGGAAGAAATCAAAGAAAATGTAAGAAGGCTACTCAAGGCATTGCCAGCAACTGAATCTATTATTGTCCTGTCTCGTTGGCTAGAACAGGACAAGAGTATCAATTTTCAGCTTCTATTCACTCAAGGGGAATCATTCAAAACAAGGACAATTTAATGTAATGGACAAAGGAAGAATAAAATTGCTCATTTGCTTAGGAAAAAAAACTCTATGCACAAGGGGATTGCATTTCTGCTTTTCTCATGGACAGCATCTGGGGGGAAAAACCCACCTGCCTTGAAATTGAATCTTTGTTCTGAGAAAAGGCAAAAAGTGCAAAGATGACAGTTTTCCTTATTTTTCCAGTGACTGTATCTAAGGAAGTAGAACTGCAATAACCTGGGCTGCAGAAGGCTCAGCCATTTGAAATAAAACTTTGCAGTACTAATGTTTTTGTAACTGCTTTCATATTGTAATGATATTTTTCCAAGCACTGGTTTTATTTGATCTTAAATACCTTTTTGGGAAAGTCCAGTGAGCTGACTCTAATAAAATCACGCTATTGAAAAAAGGTTTAAGTGGAATGTTCAGAATAAATTACAAAACTGCATGCAAGAATACCAGCTAGTACAGCCATAAAAATCTGGAAATGAGGATTCTTGCAATATATTTTAAAGAAGCCATATACTTTTTCACCTTCGCTTCCCTCCACCCACACACACACGCACAAAATGTTTCATAATAGAAAGATTCCGCAGTGTGGAAATGAATGAATGGATAGCAAATGAGTAAACAGCAGACAATACTGCATTTAAATAAGTTAAGGTTATTTTTTTTTTATCATGTACTAGAGAATACATTTCATATACAGGTAGTCCTCGATTTACAACCACAGTTGAGCCCAAAATTTCTGTTGTTAAGTGAGACATTTGTTAAGTGAGTTTTGTCCCATTTTACAACCTTTCTTGTCACAGTTCTTAAGTGAATCGCTGCAGTTGTTAAGTTAATAACAGTTATTAAGTGATTCTGACTTCCCCATTGACACAAGCTAGAATTTGTCAGTTTCGGCTGCATTGTGACTCACTACATTATTCCTTTTAGGAAAAATTTGTTTGGTACTCATCATTTTTGGTACTCACCATGCCTCCCAGAACCAATTAAGGAAGAGTACTGAAGTACCATTGTAAAGGCAACTGTTTTTTTAATTTACATATGTGCATGTGTGCATGCTTACACACCTTCACAGCCCTATTGGTTTGTCCGTCCACAACAATCAGTTTTCTCATGAGGCTCCTTGGGAAAATTAATTGTCCATCCCTGTATTAATGGATTATTCCAACTATCTACAATTAGCAAACACAACTCTTATTGTATGTACTAGGCAGAAATGACCCGAGAGGATCTGATACCATTTGACAATCAACTTTTGATGGAGACCATCAAATTGTGCTCACCTCCTGGTGACATCATGGATTTGCCATGTAATTTTCTTGCTGTAGAAGTGATTAATCATCACCTTCTCCTGGAATATTTTTTGGGGAGGGCTTTCCCAGTATAGCACCAGATTTTGCTAAGGGTCTCTCATCCAAGTACTAATCAGATCTGACCTCACTTAGCCTTGCTAAGTTCAGGCAAGTTTGCTTCCTTAAAGATGACACTCACCTGACAAATGGCTCTTCTGGGTTTATGGAATGGGTATTTCTGAGTACGCATCCCTTGAGCAGTCTTAATTTATAGCTCCTGCCAGGTGATGTATTAACAAGCAATTATACAAGCATTTCCTGCAAAATGTGCATTGATTAGTAATGAGGATGCCACGGGATCAATTTGCCACATGAACTGGTATGCTTTGTTTTACTTTAAAACAAAGGAAGGAGATTCCGTTAACCCCAAGCAAATGAGCTGGATAACACACTAAGCAATGCTGCATGCAGTTTCTCCATTAGGCTTAGATATCCTACAGGTAACTCAATTTGAACTGAAATAATTTGTGCACATCTGCACAACGAGGGTAAAGTTAATATTGAAACGTAATGAAACACACCTATGTATTTTAGATGTAGGCTTGATCTAGGCCTATTGGTCTGAGAATTTTGTGCCTACACATACACATGCATACATACAGTCACTAATATTGTATGGTTTTTTTTACTCAATACAGTATAATGTGGACAATATTATATGTGGTGTGTGTATCCATATCCATATCATGTGTGTGTGTGTGCGTGCGTGTGTGTGTGTGCGTGCGTATGTATATGTATACACATATGTATGTATAGTCATATATTATGTATCATGTCCAGGGTAGAAAAATCAACACTTTAAAAAAAGTAAGATACCACGGATTCACCTATGAATAATAACTGAATGGAAGTTGGGTAAAAAATCATCTTTAAACTAATCCTCAGGAGTCAAATGGTCCAGGAATCAAATAATTCCGCCTCCCTCGCTTCATACATTCTAAGACTTGGAAACACATGTTGTGACCTTTAAAATGTCTCTCGGTTGGATTGACACCCAACATACTGTATACATACAGTAGAATAAAAAGTTCATATCTGAGTGTTCTGCCTTTGATTTTATCCAGTAATTCCTGGTATCACTGAAACCTTTTGATACCAGATGTAAAAAGCTGCCACTTATCTTTTAAATTTCTGCTTAAATTCACCTCCCTGTGATGTATAGAAAAATGAAACCATTTTAGTTCCAGATTTGGGACCACACATCTACAAGAAAAATACCACATAATCAAATTCTGTAAAGTCATAAATCTTACAATTAGTGGTATTTGCTTTAAATAGAGATATCCACTGTAAGGCATACACAGATATTCAGATTGTGGAATTCTGGATTATGTTTATTAAGGCTGGATTAAGTTTATTTAGGCTGTTAATAGATGGCTAGTTTTATGGAAGATAAGAGTCATTTTCCTACTTAAATATCTCTCCATCTTCAGTTATCAGCCCACCATTTTGTATTATTTTCTGCACCTGGCCCAAATGGATCCATAATCAGACTATCTTAATGACATCGGATAATAACTCACCCATTTTTCTCCAATTACTCCTATTTCAAATACTTCTAATTCAATGTTTCTTTTAGCTTTTATTTTATTTTTATTTTTATTTTAAATGTCAATGCAGCAGGTCAGGGCATTGTTTGAATGCTCTTCAGTTGCTTAACAATACACGGGGAACCCCAGAGTTGCAGTGTGTTAGG
This sequence comes from Pseudoxyrhopus heterurus, assembly GCA_032468235.1. NCBI lineage: Eukaryota > Metazoa > Chordata > Lepidosauria > Squamata > Pseudoxyrhopus > Pseudoxyrhopus heterurus. The sequence continues at coordinate 331,217 of JANHJO010009514.1, forward strand.
ATATTGGTAATCTCCTAATTAAGCTGTGTCAGGTAAATAAGCCAGGTATAGTTGTTAGCTGTAAATATGTATAGTATTGCTTTAAGGTGTTTTAGAGCTTTAAGACTATAAGCTACGGGTTAGCTGTAATGATGATAATACTGGGAGTGGTTGCTAACTGGGTAATTACTATGTTGATAAATGTCTGCAGTTTAGATGTAACAATGTGTGGGTTTGACTTTGAGTTATAGTGTGTTATGGGGTTTGGTGAAGGACTGTGATTGCCGAACTGTAAGTAACAAGAGCTGTGTATTTTTGCTACTGTTGGATGGACTGATTGTGTTTTGACTTTGCATGAAGATTACAACGACTGTTTTTTGATTACTCCCTAAACTGTACTGGACTGTAGAATCATCGTTACTGTTTTTGACTTTTGGAACGTTTATTTGACTACGCTTTTTGCTCTCTGTAATTAAATACAAGTTCGCTGTGTGTTTTGTATAAATCCCAGACGTGAGTGTATGTTTTTTACTTCCAGCTCTGCCAAATCACCTCACTTGGTGATACAAACATTATCACAGTGCTTTTTCGTACAGTGAGAAACAAGGCAAGAAGGTATATAATCCAGAACAAGCCTTTAGTTCTCTGGCCTGATGTACCATTATCCTTGATTAGCCAAGTTCCAATGGAAGATTGACAGCTGGAAAATGCTCTTTTAAGGGGGATGTTCCTCTCTTTTCTCATGATCCTGTCAAGAGATTTTGCTGCCTGCAGAGCATTATCATTATTATGATTATGAGTTTTGCCACCCATCTTGCCAAGGTGACTCTGAGTGGTGAACATGATGAAAAGCATCAATCTTACAATAAATTTTACAAAATAGAAATATATAAAGATAAGCAGAACAGAAAAGCAAAAGAATGGCAACTAAGGATAAAATCCATCAATAATAAATGAATAGAGGTAGTCTTCGACTTACAACAGTTCATTGAGTGACCATTCAAAGTTAATCAGCACTGAAAAAAGTGATTTATGATCATTTTTCACACTTACGACCGTTGCAGCATCCCCTTGGTCACATGATCAGAATTCAGATGCTTGGCAAGTGGTTCATATTTATGACGGTTCCAGCGTCCTGGGGTCATGTGTCCTGGGGTCCTTTTGCAACCTTCTGATGAGCAAAATCAATGGGAAAGTCAGATTCACTTAACAACCATGTTGCTAACTTAACAGATGCAATGATTCACTTAACAACTGTGGCAAGAAAAGTGGTAAAATGTGGCAAACTCATGCAACAAACATTTCACTTAGAAACATAGATTTTGGGCTCAATTGTGGTTGTAACTCAAGGACCACCTGTACATTGCCGGTTCAAGTAACTTGACTTTATCATGTCTTATGGGCTTGTCATAAGCCTAGCAGGATCTTGACTGAATTCATCTTGGGTGGAAAGATGCTCCTGCTTCTACAGTACCACAATGAGGATACAAGGCTCTTTCTTTATCTTCTGGCAGGAACACAACTCACAAGTAATAATAAGGGAGTTCCTAGTAATAACAAACACATTTGATATATCCAAGAAGGTTCTCTGCAGTACAGACAACAGTACAGAAGTGGTACATTGAATTTTTACAGGAGATGTTTTGGACTTCCTGGGAGATCACAGTTGATGTAGTGATTGGTTAAGATGTTTACCAGGACTGGGGAGATTCAAGAAAGGCACTGCTGATAGTTTGGGAGAAAGTGAAATTTTATGATAAAATACCCATTTGGCTGTCGACCATGGAAGCATTGATCTATCCAAACCTATTAAAACCTGGGAAAGCGTTAACATACAAGGAAATTCTGAATGTACAGGGGGAATTAATGACAACACAAGAATTGAAAATGCAAGGGATAGAATTAGACTGGTGGCCTTATACTTTGATAAACTCACAATTTAAAAAAGATAAAAAAATATATGGAATCTTTAGGGAGGCTCAAGAATTAGATAAATGTTCATTAGAAGGGGATGAAAAATTAATCACAAAAAGCTACAATTGTTTATTAAACCAGAAATTAGAATTCAAAATTGTCAAAGAGAACATGATAACTTGGGCAAAAATTTTTGGTCACGTGGTAGAGTTGGACAATTGGCAAAGGGTTTGGGAAAGGAATATTAAACTTCTGACAGCTATGGCGTTTAAAGAAAATATTTACAAGATGTTTTACAGATGGCATCTCCCACCCACAAGACTTGCTAAAATGTTCCCCCATCTTACACCAAATTGTTGGAAATGTAAAAATATACCAGGCACTTATTATCATATGTGGTGGTTGTGCCCACAAGCGAGTTGCTACTGGCAGAAGATACAAAATTGGATACAAGAAATAACGGGCCTTGTACTAGACTTTAAACAGGAGATTTTCTTATTAACAATGATCCCAGGGAAGCAAAAAAAAGGTATATTATATCTATTGACACACATAATAACTGCAGCTAGAATAGTCTTTGCCCAACATTGGAAAGCAGAAGAGATCCCTACAGAGGGGGAAGTAATCTGAAAGATATTAGAATGTGCTGAGGCTGATAAATTAACAACGTTATTAAAAGAAAAGGATGAAACAGAATTCTACTTAAGCTGGGAGGCGTGGTATGGGTGGTTAGAAAGGAGAAGTAGAGATTAGGAAATAAAAGTCAAACTGTCCAACTGATAGAGCTATATGGATATAGAATATATGGTAGAGAGTTTGTATATATAGTATATAGAATAATTTAAAGACTCTAGTTATTTTGTGAAAATCTGCTCGCTCAATGCGTTAAAATGTTAGGATTTTTAATGTTAGATGTGAGTATGTTGGTTTTGTGTTTTATGTTTTGTACTTGTTTTTTTTCTCTTCTTTTTTATGTTTGTGAAATCAATTAATAAAATTTTTTAATTAAAAAAAAGGTGGGCAAACATTTTATCCAAAATTACCTCAGTTTCCGCCATCTTTATAATGCAAACCTTGCCGCTTACCTCGCAGACACTCTTTCTTTCCCAATATGAAAGTTCGCTGCTTTAAACAGGTTCCAGGGTCACTTCAAGGATCGTCACTTTTGGGGGGGGGTATTTCTATAAAGAATTTCTTCTTATTCTTCTAACAGCTCCGTTCGCTCCATTCACTTTCCAATTCAACCTTCTTATGGGTAGCTGTCCCGGCTTCTTAGTGGCTCATAATGGCTGTTTTTCTTCGTCTTCGGTCGAGGCGACTGTCCTGAGTTCAGCCAGGGAGTTTGCATTCTCCCTGTAGCCTACAGGATGTGTGCTTCTTTCCTTCACCCCTCCAGGGCAAATTAGGATCCGAGGGACCCCCGAAAGACTAGAATTCGACGGTTTCATGGAGCACTCTGTGAAAACCCATCGTGGTGCCACAGTTGCAGCCCCGCCCTCCCGATCTCTTCTTCTTTGGAGCAGCCCCCCAAGTACTGGAAAACGACTATCATGTCAGCCCCTAATCCTTCTCTTCTTTTCACCAGCACCATCTGTGTGGGAGAAAGG
>JANHJO010009514.1:359319-376262 GCA_032468235.1 Pseudoxyrhopus heterurus
CCCCACCCCCCGCATTTTAAAAAACATGACAAAGGCTACAGATAGACAGCTGCAAGTTGAGTGAGAAGGTGTTACTCAGTGAAGCAACGAAAGGGTCACAAGCAAACAACCAAGCTCAGAGAAGACCGACAATTTCTCAGACTTCTCCAACTTGGCCATCCTCAAAATGTATAGATGTCAATTCTCAGAATTCTCAGTAAAGCTCTAATAGCCGGAGAATTTGAGGAATGGAGGTCTGCCATCCAGAAGATGCCCAAATTGGAGAAAAGGGTATCAAACTACATTATAAATATATTATTTACTGAACTCCTATACACATTAAGACCCAATTTTAGACTATTTCATATGCTGCATCTGATAAGAGTGGTCCCTTTTTATATCATTATGTATTCATCTAAAAGATTAGTCATTTATGATATAATTATTAAAAGGAGTGGAATGAAAGGAGCTTCTTCCCCCCCCCCCCCTCTAAGTTGTTGAAGGAAAAGATGTTGACTTCCTGGCCTTCCTATCAAATGCATGCAAACACAAAGGCTTTTTACAGCTTGCATGTCCAAGATGGTTTCCACAGGAAAAATCTTTACAAATTAGAGCCAGCAAAGTGAGCTTGCAAAAGTTCAAAATTGGGGAGTGTATCACAATCTTCTCTTGTGTTGAAAGGAATTCACTTCCTAGCATACATTTAGATTCAGAAAGGGCTTCAGTGTCACAGACACCCTTAGCAGCTGTGTTAACAGTGAAGGAGCTTGCTTTGTAAAGCAGTACAGTTATTAAATTTCTCCAGAGACCATGACTCATTAATCAAATATTCATACATCTTTGTAAATACACACAAAACAGAGAACGGCTTCAGAGTGGACCATCCCAACACAAGGTCTCTTTCTTGTAGGGCTGACAAAAATCCTGAGAACAAGAGGTCATGTTGTCCATTTCTGATGCCCTATGCACCCCAATTCCTAAAACAGAACAGAAGAAATCTTACCACTGGCAAAGGCTATGGAGTTACAATTAAAATTACTTTGCTATTGCTTCATACTATCTTGCTTTCTTGGAAAAAAATAGAATCATTTCTACTGTTCTTTGTTTTCCTCCCAGCAAGTCACTTTCCCCTTGGGAGGATGGAAAAACCAAAGATAGAGTTTGTATGAATTTGTCCCATGCATTTGTATTAGCGTGCACAAAAACAACTTTACCACTTGGAGTATGGATCCTAGAAAAAGCAGTGTTTTGAACTGAGGCTTAGCTACTTTGACAGCCCAGCTTTATAATCTGCAAAGGGATTAAGCTTGCTGTCTTTTTCAAACCATTTGTCTTGCTTCTTATCCATATACAGTATATAAGCTGCAGTTTACTTGCTAATGTTTTGGGACTGGGTCCTGAGCTAACTGGAATGTATTTTTCCTATCGAAGTTTTTCAAGTGAAGCAACAAAATCCAACATGCAGAATCACTTAAATCAAGCAGTTTGGGTTTTGCTTGCACCGAGAGTGCAGACTGCCCAGAAAACAACCAGCACCTGTGCTGCTGTCCTGCCTCTTTAAGCCTGTTCCCAGCCAGCACAGCAAGGTTGGTTATAAAAGCTGCGCTGAGAGGTAGATGGGTGTGGTAGGTGGGGAATGAGGTGTGTGTGGGAGTAGCCTAAAACAAAGCATTTTCTCTAGTAGTTGGTGTAGCAGGAAGAGTAGCAACATTGGGGGAAAGTGGAGTAATGAATAGTAGCTCATGAATGTGTGTTGTCTAGGGATTTGTGCTGCTGTTGGCTCCTTTGTGTCTTGAGACCATCAAATTGGGTGTAGTTAAAAAGAACCTATGACACTAACCCATCAAAATGCATCTTTGTAGACAGTATCTAACTTGTTCCCTTAATTTTCTGAATAAACTTTTCTGAGTATACCCATGGCTGTGTTTTGCAACAAAGATAACTGAGATTTGTTGTTAACTCAGATTCAAAATGGATATTTCTGCAGCTTTTTCCAACTCTAATCACTGCAGGTTAGAGATCTGTAGAAGACCACCATTACACCAAGCAGAACATATTTCACAATGTAATATTCAGAGCTTATCTTCAGAACAGACCATGGAAGGGCATTGACATCTAGTCTTTAGCAAGTTCATATTTTCAAGCTACAGGAAATCTTAAAAACTTGAGCCCAGCAGAACTGGTTTATTAGAACTTCTAGAATGATACTATGGATGAATGGATACCATTACAATAAATAGATAAATGGCATTTGTAGACAACCTCTCTGTGACACCACAAAATTTATCTTTTGCTCTTCTGTTGTGTTTGTGTATTACAACTAAAAACTAGAGGAACAGCTATTTTTAACTCAAAGAACTGGTTTAGGACTGTACATATATTGGTTTGATATTCTTAGCATACTATATGAGCAGATGCCTTCTCAGTGGCAGAGAAAAGCAGGGGAGAAAGTAAATCTGCATGGTGAAATTAATGAATTCCACAAGACTGGAAGGCTGACATTGATTGGCAAGTTTTTGCAGGATGTAACAGATTACAAAATCCTCAGGCTTAAATTATATAAAAGGTGTGCCTTTATCTAGCTGAAGATAATTCAAAGCATGATCTTTTTTATGCAAATCATGGGTAGGGGATCAAATGTTTGCAAAAATTAGCAGATGGTAAGATTACATACTCTAAAAGTTGTCTTTTTGCCTCAAACTCATGGCAAAAATGAAAGGGATATCATTACAAGGCTTGGCACATTTTTTGATTGGATACATAGTAGATCCATCAAAACTGGCCAGTTCTAAAGATAAATAGAATGGCCTGCAGACTAGGTTTAAAATCTAGCAATAGTTTTTCCCATCCTTGTCAAGTTCTAATTGTTTAAAGCCCATCTTAAATCTTCGGTCTATGTATCTTAAGTAACTAAAGCCAGGTTTTAATTTACAAAGGTATCTTTAAGAGAACAAGGCTACTGCTGGGTTTGTGATAACGAATGCTAGGATGGTTTCTGTTTGAAAGCAGCAGCAACAATAATGACACAAACTAATTGCAAAGATTTCAGAGAGGTAATGCAACAGAGGTAACAAGAAATCACCATGTAATTAACATGGTTTCAAATTAAAGGCCCCTGTAGTTACTGAAAAACATTAATTTATGGTAACTTGGTAATTTAACTTGTCACCACCGCACCACAGACCTCTAGGGATAAAGACAGTTTAGGAATGCATTTAACATGAAACTAGGACCCATTGCAGATGGGACTACTAGTTTTAATCTATTAGCTTTTGCTAATGAAATGGTTTCAAGCTTCAAAACTGAATTGATAGTGTTATTTTGCAAAGTAACTTATGATGGTAGCTCAGTGCTCTTCACTTAGTGCCCCAAGTAGCTCAGTTCAGGGGAATGTCTTGTTCTGGGCTGCTATGGAATTGTTAACGATAATCCAGTAGTTTCAAACCTTCCATAAGCAAAATGGAAAGGATTTGTATTAATTGCTTATCTCATGGTTTGACTAGAAAAGTTCCACGGATGCAGATGTAACTATGTAATCTGAAAAGTGAGGGTTTGAAATGGCCCTTACAATAGTGACTAAAAATTCGTCACTGGTTGGAATACTCTAAAAATGTCTGCATGGGCCGTGCCTTTGAAGGCCATTTGGAAACCATAGTTTGTCCAAAATGCCAAATCACCACTACAGCACATAATCCCGGTTTTAAAGACACTACACTGATTAGTAGCAGGTTTTCAGGAACAGTTCAAACTGGTATTTTAATCTATAAACCATGAGTGATTTAGAACCTAGAGAATTAAAGGACTTCCTTTTTGTCATAAAGGCTGCCTTTCCAATCCATTCAAAGTACATGTCATCTTTTGTCTCCAAAGTCCATAAAATGGAGGGGTTATAGATAGGTGCTATTCAGCCAGTTCCAACAGGTTCCGGAGAACTGGTAGCGATAATTCGGAGCACTGGCAAATACCACCTCTGATTGGCTGACTGCAGCAAATACTACCTCTGATTGGCCGACCGCATAACCACGCCCACCAGGCCATGCCCACAGAACCAGTAGTAAAAAAAGTTTGAATCCCACCATTGTACAGACCTAAAAAAACAGAAGCCTTCATTTGTAGAATAGCCCCCAATTTGAGGTTAGATTAAGGAAGCTTCTGAAGACTGTTGTCCTGGAGGACATTTGTGGAATGAAATTGGTTCAATTATATTGATCAGGAATCCTGATGATGATTGGTTAAAAGATACATATGTTAAGATGGCAGAACTAAAGTTCAGGCCTCAGCAGGCCTTTGAAGCTATGGAAAGTTCCATAAGAAACCACAAGCCTGTAGGTTAAGCATATGACCAAAACCACAGAAGGCATACATGAGTATTTTATAACTTCTATACCTTATCTGTTGTGTGCTAGCTTTCGCTTATAGATTTCTTACTTTTACTTAGTTACTGCTTTACACTATGTTCAAGGTTCTTCCAACTTAACGGAGGGACCTGTTTTTGTTTGGCTGAATAAACGCGTTTGGCTTTATCAAGAGACATCAGGGCTACGTCTCATTTCTACTGAGTCACACCTTAAGTCTGTTTAACAAAGTAGTCATCACTTAACTTTTGCATTTGTTTATTTTATGCTGCATTTATATGTTGAAGTTTTCCACTGTATAGTGTAAGACACTGGGACTTGCTTTTGGTATATGGTGGTAACCAGATTCAATAAAGCTTTTTGAAATTATTTTTGTCCAGAACCTTGCTGTTAAATGAGGGATTTTTCTTACGATTAGAGCATCTGAAAATGAGCTGGTCAGATTTGTTGACAACAAAGGCTCTCCTGAAAAGATCTGTTGTATCTCAAGCTGTACTGGATAGTTTTGAATTGTCTTTAGTAGCTTACATAAGATCTTTATCGCAGGAACAAAGTGGAAATTATTACTGATTTGCCCTAAAGAGTTTTATTTCTGCATAACTTCTAACAGAAGTTACTTTTATTTTAGCAAAGAATATGATCACTGGCAAAAAAATACTTTTTATTTAAAAAATGGAAGATATACACCAAGGTGTAAATGGACAGTTAAGGAGGCCTTAGAAGTTCAGAAACGCATGAATAGTTTTATATTATATTGTAAAAAATCTGTGACTAAATGTAGAGACACCATACTTAACATCACAGGCAATTTAAAATCCTCACTGGTGAAGCAGAACCCGTTCTCCCGCTGTCCCTCCAAACAGCTATCCTTACTTGGACATCTATATGGAAAATGTGTAAGCAAAAAATGAATAGATCCACAGAGCTAGGCATAGGCCATTTTTATCTTAAAAACAGGAACAGCCAAGTACATTTAAACCTGCAACCCTCAATATGATGTAAATCACGCTACAAAACTATGGAACTCTGCTTGTTCAAAAAAACACAGGATTTTCTTGCATGACTTCCAAGTATACTTAATCCAGCTCTTTTATCTCACCTTTTCTGTAAGATTTCCATTCATCAGCATTAGGCCTAATTTCAAGACATGTTCTTGTGCTAAACCTCTATGAACTTTTTTTTGACATTCATATAAAAAGTAATATAGACAGCTAGCTATTCAGTTAGTCAGCTCTGTCAGAATGTTAATGTTGGTTACACGAACATTTTATACAGCTTATTTCTTTAGAAAATGGAATGAAATCATCCCTTCAAGGAAGAAAAATCTCCATTTTAAACCCAGTGTTTAAATGAAATGAAACCTTGTGTATATAAGGGATCAGTTCTTCCAGAGATGCAAAGATCTATAAAATTTCACAAAATCATACTGTAATATACCTGTATGTCAACTGTTGGTGTCTCACTCCACAATTTTAGATTTATATTTAAGACTTTTGATGTTAAATGCATTGTTTTATCCAATATCCAATACATCCAATATTATAGGCTATAGTTTAACAGTAACAAAATGAGAGGAGTGAGCCAATATTATATTAAAATTTGTTAGATTTCAATTACAACTATAATGAGTAGTCATAAAATCATATTATTAAATAATAACCTTTACTCACTCTTCAGCTTACAATTACATAAGCTTCACTGGTAAAAAGTAAAAATACATTGGACCACAATACACAGCCTGGAATTTCATGACTACACCATTAAACATTATAGGGATTGACACAAAATAACACTAATATTTTGATTCCCTGGTTCTTTATGCACATTAAGCCTAGGTTTCTAACATTCTAAGTATTGGTTTCCAACAAACTGTCTGCTCTTGCAAACTACCAATTCCTTTGTCTTAAATTAGTTAAGTGAGGATCAGTTGAATCACGTCATGGTCCTTGAAATACTTCAATCCTAGGTTCTCTCTCATCAAGTGTTATCAAAAATATTTTTTAAATATGCAGTGTATCTTAGTAGAAAGATAATCACATCACACTGAATCCTTTTACGGTCAAGAATTGGTCTGAATTCAAAATAGAAATTGTGGAAAAGCTAGAAATATAAGAAAACTAGCCTAGCACCTCAATATTTAACCATATCTCAATAAGCTTAGTATCATTTTATTGTCTGCCATTATATTTGTCAACTAATAAAATAAGTTGTTATATACATTTTAAAATGTTTTAAAAGATCTACTCTTGATTCTGTGAGAACATATTCAATAGATTTGAAGGATACTCAAGGAGACATCATTTCATTCCAAATGCTACCATTTCCCTGAATCTGTTGGAGCAGGTGAATACAGTACCACAGTGTTCACTTTGATACATATAAATGCTACCTGTTAGCTAAAGTGATCATCCTAGCAGATTTTTTTTTTACAGAAGTGCATTCTTAGAACAGATGGTCCCAAAATGTCACCTGTAGTAGGTATATTGCTTTAAGGAAATTCATGCAGCTCAATGCTGATCTACAAAGCAACACTATATAATGGTTATATCAGTGTATTTACTAAGAAATGCAGACTATAGGATTAGAGATATATTACAGTAGGTTGGACAATTCAGAACTGGCATCTAGTCTTAAGCCACATGGCCTAACAGGTATCAGAAGGTCTTGACACCTTCTTGACTTTCTAATGCCCATGGGCCAGGATGTATACCTGTTGCTGTACACATAAGATATATCCCTTTTTTCCTGCTTTGTGATGGCTCTGGCCAAAGGCTTCTCTGCAGAAGCCCAATGTATGGACGATGCTCTACAATTTATGAAGTGCACTTAGAATGGGCCAAACTTGACTATTATGAAGATGTTCCTGAGCACATCTTCAACACTGAGCATGATAGGCCTTCAACATTGATTGTCTTTTATCATCTTTCACAAGTTTAATTAGCCTTTCACAATACAGGTTCCCGTTAGTTTATTTCTTTAATCACCAGGAAAAGAACAACTGATTCCTAGGCTTTTTGACATATTAACTAAAAGTCTGTTTTTACTAATTGTATGCCAATAGATGCTTTGTTTGGTAAACTTTATTTTTTTATCAATTAAAGTGAATATTTAATTAAATGTTCCATGTGATATTGCTTTACGTTGTTCATATGAGGAATTCCTCCTGTCCAATTTTCTTTTCTTTTTTACCTAAACTAACAGACTTCAGACAGTTTGAGCTTAATATCTCCTGCACTTGGAATTCACTGCTGGAAAGACTGGTGATTCTAATCTTGTAGGTTAGACTTGAGTTGCCACTGAGTGTCCATTTTGTCACTTCCCAACTGAAGTGATGTGCATGGTTATGCAAAGCAAAAGATTACTGGGCAGTGGTGCCTAGTCTTAAATTCTAGGACCCTTTTTGCTGGGAGTCAGAAAACAAGTTTTCGACAACTGATTAGTGATGATAGTCCTTGGTAGTCTACTGCTTATTGCCACAAGTTTTTATTAATTACTTTTAATTAGGATTTTTATGTTGCTTGTAGCTTTTAGTTAAGACATTTTGTAGCATCTGTAAAGACTGAGCATAAAAAACATTTAAATGAATAAATAAAAAAGTCCTCATAGCAAGACAAAGTCTTCATTATTAAAACAAGCCAACTTTTTGTGTTCATCTTCAGAGAACATTGTCTTCTCCTCCTGAACTGGACTCGCCACAAAATCGTAGTCTCTGGAATGTCCATTTACAAAAGTAAACAAGGGATATTTTTCTTTAGATGAGGATTTTAGAATCTACAGTGAAATGTATTGGAAAAAAGAACATAAATTAGAAGATCAATGCCAACAGTATAAGCAAATCAGTTTGAAGCAAAATGCACAATTGTTTAAATCATCTCCCTTTCAATTTTTTTTGTTTCATTTCATGTTCCTCTTCAGCAAAGTGCACACTGTAAACCATATTTATAATGACAACACAGTCAACAAATATTTCCCATTAAAGGTAACATTTAATCACTTCTTGGGCATGTCAAAATTGAACTAACAATATTCTGACTCGTATTTATTATTCTGCATCGGCTTTGGGACTGCTAGAATTTTAATCATTTAAATTGCATAAATGGTTTCAATATCTTATAACTATATTGGTCTACAGATAAAGTGCATAAGGAACTGGTCAAAACTATATCGGAAAAATATTAATAGCAATATTAATCTGACATATTGGGGAAAAAGTGAACTATTCAAATGGGATAAAGTGTTTTAGAAGGAACCAACAAGCTCCTGGAAAATTGTCTGAAGTAAAATCAGATTCCATGAATTTTATCGTGCTCTGTAGTTTTCAACTTTATTCTACTCTTCTTGAATTGTATCTTCCAGATAATCCAGAAAAGGAGGATTGAGAAACAAGAAGAAAAAGGAGAATCAGAAAGGTGGCAGTTCATGACAAAGCATCTCAAGGGACATGATAATTAGGTAGAGACTTTTTATTGTTTGGCTACTGGATCAATTCAGTTCCCATCAATAACAAAAGTTCATGGCATTCTGATGCCTGCTTGGTAGCCTGTGAAATTAGCTGGCGGGCTAACTCCTCCTATTAATTGACAGGTGTCTTATAACTTGACAGCCACCACCAAGTAAGAATCTCACTACTACCTACTTTGCTCTTTGATCAGGATAGCTGCCACATTACAGATCACTTAGCCAGACAATGTAAATTGAGCTTAGTCTAGCAATACAGCATTACATGCTGTCTGAGTCACAAGACGAGGCTTCTACTTTTTTCAGTTAATTAATCCACCCTATAAATTAAATTTAAAGAAAATGTATGGCAACTTAGACAAGTGCAATATTACAGTAGCTATTTTTGTAGAAATAATTGTACTAATATTTCATTCTCCCTATACTGATGACTCTTTAAGATATGTGACAGCTGTATAACCACTGACGTTCTGAAATTCATTTAGCCAACAGAAACCATCTTAATGGTCTCTTTTTGACATTCTCCAAATATTTGGCATATAGTTCTGATTTTCTCTTGATTAAAAATATCCAGGATACAATTTGGCTTTCAAAAATGAAGCAAAGAATGTGTCCCCCAGAAGAAGAATGTGGTCCTAACTGTGGCTATGATTACTTTTAAAATAAACCCAGGTCTGATTTTTTTCCCACTTGTAGAATAATTTTCCTTTTATTAAGGCACTCCTTAATAAAATTGGAGCTTTCTATATTCCTGATCAACGGCTGGTTTCTAACAAAGCTATTTTTCTCACACAGATGATTTTGGAATGAATCGTATGTAAAATGTTACCCTCCAACCAGAAAACTAGAAATAACAGGAAGATTTTTTTCCGAGGAAAAGTAATTTTAAATGTTGCTCCCTTCCAGAGAGAAAGAGAGAGTGAGAAAGAATTCTCATATTTGAAAGCTACTGGGAATTTGACCGCCAGTGCAAACTATAAGGTTTAAAGTCCCTAATTCAAATGTCATCTCGCTCATGAACTTTCCAACCCTAAGAAGTGCCCTTTCTTTATCTTCCTACACCCCAAGAAGTTCTTTTTAAATGAAGTTAAAAATAACACAGGGTAAAGCATACATTTTACTTTCCCCCCCAAGTTTGACAAAAGATTGATGTGAATTATCAAATCATTTTTAAAAGCAAGTCTGAATCAGCCTGAGAAACTAAAAAGTACTCATGGTATATTATTTTGACCTATGCAATTTGGCTTCTTAATCCTTAAATTTAATAAATAAGTAAACATAATAGCTCTGAATTTTATAGAAGTAAGTTGAAAAAAGAAAATAAAAGTACAATATAAAAGTCCATTTAATCATCCCAATAAAGTGACATATAAAATTATCTAATTGGATAAAATAAATCATATATGACAGCTTGAGGAAAATGAAGAGATTAGCAGCTACGGACAAGCATGGATAAAGTGAAAATGAAATTTTTTATTGCACAAATATAGTAGCAGCTTTCTTTCCATGTCTTGAGTATAACTATTTTAATTTTTTTCAAGTGCATTAAAACAAATGCTTTGGGAAATACTTACCTTTATTTAAAGTGGTGCTAAAACACCATAATAATATTTAAAGTGTAAATGTAATGAACATACTTCAACTAATGAAGAAATAATCTACAATTTATTTGATTTAATATTTCCATTTAAAATCCTCCCCTAGAAATTGATTGTCACAATATACTTCTTCAGGCTAATGACTGGAAAAGGGATTTTCTGTAGATATATTTTTGTTTAAATGCTGCCACCTGGTGGAATAAATCTCTACTTGACTGTTCATGGAGAAAGATTGAATTAAACCAGTTTTACTCTATTTGGAAACTGCTAGATTTGGTAGAACCAGAACACTCAGAGTTCAGAAACTTGCAGCCCCAGGACATTTAGAGGGTTACCATGTTAGAAAACTTTCTTATGGTATCAGAAATAATTTAACTAGGATAAAACCCTTATGTGCATATCTTCCACATTCATATTCTGTCATAGTCACTTCGAAGTGCACTTTAAAATGCAGTTAAATCTCAATAAGAGATAATGCTCTGCAAATATATTAAATTTTGCTACAGTTACTCTGCTTGTTACTGAATCCTTTCCTTGAGACGTTTCTAAATCTTTTGCAGGTTTTAATTGCATCAATTAAATAGGATCACAAGAAGACAGGGTTATTTTGGGTAGTGGTTTGGCCGTACTATGACAGTAATTTAAGTTCTTCTGGTATAATTAAAATGATAGCATAAAATAGAATCAAGCAAATGAGAATTACATTGGTTTCTTCATCTAAAAATTTACCTTAGTTATTTCTTCAGCAGCCCTTTCAAAACCCTGGACATCACGACAATACAATCCTATGGTGCAACTCGGATCCATTTTTTTAAACGACATCTTCTTTGGAGAAGGGCAATGGAAAGACTACAAGTGACATATAATATTTTTAAATGGTTAAAAAGCATCAGAGAAAAGTCCTATGATGCAAATGTCTCTGAGTAGTTACCAAATATTTACATGCAACAGATGAAGGTTAGGTTTTCAACAGGAAAAAAAAGTTATACTACCATAACCCTCATTTGTTTCTCAAATAATATTTCGGCCACCTACAATGTGGCATAACACTGAAGTGGGGGAACAGACACATTGGCAGAATTATTCAGACAGTGTGTCTTGTTTCATTTCCCCCCCCATTTTCTTCTATTATTCAATCCCCATATGAATATGCAAACTTTATTTTAATGCTCGCTATGAATGATAATATATTTGGTAAATATTCTCCTTTCTATAGAAGGGGGGAAATAGAATTTGGAGATCTTTCTGAGTTCTGAATGAAACCAACACGCAAAAAGCTGATGGCGGGCTAGTGCTGGCAGAGGCGGACTGGAAGACTTCAATCTGAAGTCCCAGAGAAATTCAGCCTATCAGTAAAGGCAGTACTGAATTAGAATACCGAACTAAAAGCACATCAGCCAGCAAAGATTTCCTAATGGAGTGTGCAAACTTCCTAATGGAAATTTTGAGAATTTTTTTGTGAGATGCTATTAATTACCTTGAATTGGAAAATAGAAATTCAAGAAACAAATTAATATAATATTAATTATTAACATAATTAATATAATAATTTGATGTCTGTATATAATATGCAGACATCAAATTAGTTTCTCAATGTGCAGTATTTCTTTATTAGCATGTAGTAATAATTGATACTAATTGATACGCTTTTTGGATCAACCACTTAACATAGTGGGTAAACAACTGAAAAATTATATTAATAAGCTATACTTTCCATCTCTACAATGTTCAGTTGCACATAGTACTACAAGTACTACAAGTTGCACAAGTCTGCAATACAGAAAACTAAAAAAAAAAGAAAACTAGAAAGATATTTGAATATTTTAGCTGCCTTAGAATTTGCTTCACCGTGTCATAAAATGTCTGTTTCAGAGAAATTTCTTGCACTGAAAAACAAATTAAATTATCATTTTGTCTTCATATCTCAAATTCAGATAGATTCATAACTTAGGCATAGAAGAAGCTGAGATGATTACAAAAATACCTGAAAAACTCAACAGTAAGCAAATTTGATATATCTGATTATTACATTCAAGTTAAAAGGTAATTGTGCAATTTAATTCAATGAAGTTTTCTAGTAGAAATATATAAGCTTGAAAAGCTACAAATAACTGAAGGACAAGCTTAAGTTGATCAAATGAAATGGGTGTTCATTTCTAAGTTTCAAAGAGGGAAAGCAGGATTTATCTGGCACTTCAAATTCATTGCAAAGAGTATTTAGAACAGCTGGCAACATAATCGGGACAATTCTCTGAGGCATAGTATCAAGGAGATACGTCAGAAACACTGTAAAATCTAAGTGAAATCCCATGCTGGGTCTGAAAAAGTAGTCTTATTAAAAGCCAGCCAGAGTCAATAGTTCTCTATGCAAAAATTGTGAAGTAGAATCAGAAGCCATATATTTTTCTGTACAATCTTCGCTATACAGTACAACACATACACACAATTTTTCAAAGAACACAATATATACAAGACACTGAGTTTCATCTGTTCGTGGTCTGCTCCCATAGGTCAAAGATCTCCACATAACAAAGTCCTGAACATTTAATGTATAACAGATAACCTCAACAAGACTAGCCTGGGGGCAATGAATGGAAGCAACATATAAAATCTAGCAATTAATTAATCAATGCTTATCTATATGTTTGATTGGAGACTTCAGCAGGTAGTACTGCTTGTTTTCTTGCTTCGTACTTTCCAGGCTCCTACTGAGCCATCTTTGCATCTGAGAGAAAGAAATAGCTTTCCTATTAGAGTAATGTCAGCACCTGAAGCATTTGACTTTGGGTTAAACATTTATGAACATAATTGTGTCAAACACCTCTGGAAGACTCTCCTTTCTACAGAAGTGAAATTGGATACCCAACATTTGAAATTCGTCTAACCGCAGCACAGGACAAACTAGCCTGAGGGAGGAAAGTCACAGGACAGAGACTGTGCTGCTAACACAACGGAGTCCTTTTAAGATATGGAATTCTCTCAAGTTAAAAATGTGACCTCACAAAACTATGGTAGTGTATTTGATATTATATATAAAAGATCAACATTTGACAGAGGTTTTTTTTTTGTTTACTCTAGATCTAAAAGGAAGAGGAGGAGGAGGAAGGGATGATTTAATAATTAGTGTTTGGTTCATCCACAAGCAAACACTGCTGTTCTTTATCCATCCTACCTCAAGGGGGAAATCCTTTACGCTGACATCTACAAAAGACTGGCAATAATGAGGATCCATGTAAATCAAGCTGTCATCTACAAGGACAAAACAAAAGACAAGTAATTCAAAAAACACCATATTATTACACTGCTTACAATCCAATTTCTATGCAGAACAGGAGGGGGGTGGGGGTAAGAGTCCTCTCAGCAAGTCACTGTCTGCCAGAGTATATTCATTGACTGAGGTTTTTGCAGGACAGATTAACTTCTGCATAATCAAAGATGCTTGTAGAAGCAGAATTTTGATAAAGCGATAAGACTGTCATTTAATTTTTGGAGATAAAATTACTTTTACAAACACACAATTATATACCTTGAGTTTGCATATGAAAAATGCATCATATTTCCTCATTGTGACAGGAAGAACATATTTGCTTGTCATTTGATCATCAACTTGCACCATTTAAACTACTAACGGATAAATACATAACTAGGATCTGCCAAGTAAGTAGGCAGGGAAAGGCTCAGGGACTTTGATGGAAGAGATAAATTATGCCTTGTTTGTGCAACAAGGAAAATTAAATATATGTTTTCATAGAATCTAATTATAACATGGGGTAAATGACAAATGACTGGACTTTGTGGGTCTGATAAATTAATAAATCTCATTGTTTCTTTCTGTGGATCTTATAATGACTCCAAAGCTCTTGGAATAGAGATAGAGGGGGAGAGACATGCCATGTTAAAAAAAAAAGGATATATTATGTTAAAACACTAACCTTGAAATCCAGCAAAATAATATGACTGCTTAGGTTTGCCTCCGATAATGCCAATGCAGTAGTCGAGACTCAAAATTCCCTGTTTTATAAGAGTAGATGAACTGAAATTTAGACTTTTATGGCAGGAGATTGCAATGTAACAAGTTTAGACCTGTGGTCTTTGATTTTAGAACAATGAAAGCTATTTGCAAATCCCTCTGCGCTAACATGAACTCTTTATTTTTAGCTGATAAAGAATAATCAAGCATTCAATATGCAAATGCTTATGTATAAATAGAATCTTTTACAAACAGGAATAATAAATCCTACATGCATAAGCTCTAGATTGCAGCTTTTCAAATACAACAGGAAATCATAGAAAAGAGGGTAAGACCATAAAATAGAGATTTGTTAACCCAAGAATCAGTGGAGTTCTGGCCCCTGTACCAGCTATTAATCAAAAAAGGAGGAAGTTACAGTCCATTTTATCTTTGTAGGCTATAGATGAGAAAGATCTAGCATCTGTTAAATCTGTCTCCACCCTGTCCTCCCATTCTCCTGTTCACCATCTTCATTTCCCTGACTGTTATCTTACGGAATACTAATAAAAAAGACTATGGCTTTGTTGCAACATCTGTCTGATGTTGTCTTATCTTTTAATTCCAGTCTTCCGGTTCCTAAAGAACCAAAAGATTATTTAGATACGTGCTGTCTTACTTTCCTTTAACAGAATATGTCCACATTTTATTTTAAAATACTAAAAATCCAAATATTTCAGTTGGCAATTGATTTCTTCCAACTAACTTGACCTTTTGGAAGAAGTTTTATTAGAATATTAGGTTTTCCTGGTGCTTATAATTATCAAGCAAAACATCAACATAGGCAAAATATGCTGTAATTGTGTGAGTGTCACACCTCTCCTTGCCTTACATGATAGCTATTAAATGATAGAAAATACTATAATTTCTTAGATTCAGCCAAATGGCTCCTGTTGTATTTTTCCTGTTGCATCTTCGAACAGCATATAAGGCCATCAATAATGACATGGCTTCTTCTTATATGAGAATGAAAGTGAAGACTGTTTTTTTTCTTCCTTGTTTATTTGTTTATTTACAATATTTAAAGCACATCCAAGAATTCTGGACAATGTACAAAAGAGTCATTTCCTGATATTAAATGCTTCCAAGGAGATTCAGAAGCCAAATGCCTGCTGACAGATTCTATCCTCTCTCTATCCTTAGGCCTCTATTGGTTTGAGCATTTTTACAGAGCAAGAGTAAATTATTTTTCAAATTCATTTTTAGACCTCTTTTTTCAAAGGATAATGGGGGGGGGGGACGGTTTGCAGGCGAGATAGGAAAGTCTGCAAATAAATTGACAGAAGGATCTAAACTAATAAAGGAGAATATTTATAGCTCAGGGTTGAAATGGGTCCTTGGTGCTCTCTCAGCTTGCTTTTTTTTCTTATCTAGGTAACATCAGTGCTAGTAAGGAGTGCTGTTTGCTGTCAGTTTATATTCTGGTGTCTTGCCTGTCTGTGTGGGCAGGGGCGGTCTTAGAGATTCTTTGGTTGGGCTGTTTACTGATGGCCCTTTGGCAGTTTCTTGATTGGGGTACTGTTTACTTGATCGTTGGTCTGAAGTTAAACTTGGAGTTAATCTATGCTGATCTGAATGCTGATTACTGGTGGAGAGGTGCTAGAATCTTTTTCTCTTTGGGGCTGGTTCATTGTCTCTTTTGCATTGTCTATAGATGTTGTTAATGTCTATGTATCTATTGATCACTGATTTTTTAGACTGCCAGGCTTCTAGAAATTTCCCGGCATTTTGGGACTTGGCCTGGTCTAGGATTGTCACATTTTCCCAATTCAAACTATGGTTAAATCTGTCTATATTGTGAAATTAAAGAATTTTCATCATGTCTTCTGACTGCCACTTGGGGTTCATGGATGTGTTCTGTCAGTCTTCTGCCTGTTTGTCCTACATAGTAATTGTTGCAGTTCTTACATTGTATGTTGCAGATGACTCCTGTTTTTTCCTCTGGGGTTACTGGGTCTTTTGGTTTGCTTAGGATGTTTTGAAGGGCTTTAGTTGGCTTGTGTGCTATACAGGATATGAACTACCTGTATCATAAAGAACTAGACTTAGTTACAGTAAGGCAAATAATTAAGAAGACCAGATACACTGGAAGAAGGGTACAATCCCCTATTATTTTTTTCACTAACAATAGTTTTCTAACCTAATTTGCTCTCTATCCCCAAATCCTTGGCTCAAGAAGCAAAACACTTTACAGAACCTCTAATATGAATCTATGTACCTACTAAATCAACACCGTGGTCCTTATCCTTCAATGGGAAAGCCAATTTCAGAGATGGACTATTGCTAATGTTACTGGGAGTAATAATTTTTACATTTTATGAAAAAAAGTTGGAAGCTATCTGATCCCTGAAGGAATCGCCCAAAAGTGTGAAACAAGTTCAGTCTTTATGGTGAACTCTGTAGCAGGGTTGGAAGTTGGAGCCTACCCCTCCCCCTGGGAAATATTTTGAGATACACTAGAAGTTGAAACTCAGAAGGCAGAAACTCAGCCCCCATCTTAATGGGCCATTAAAGTCCCTGAGCCAGTCTATTCTCCAGTCTATT